>SEYY01022853.1:50000-77892 GCA_009176605.1 Armadillidium nasatum | reverse complement strand
GAGCCTCATTACGGGCCTGGCTAGACCTAGGAGGAACAGACGACTGTTTATCAGAGAGATGTTTTGATAATTTGGTTTGAGAGTTACTTGTGTCATCCAAGGAACCTATGCGTCTTTTTAAGGATTGGATGTCCACCTCCATATCTTGCCCCTCGCTCACCGACGAGCAGGGGGGGGGGACGCACAATTCGCAGCCATCTGATGGGCTAGGCCCACTAGAGGACGGATAAAAGGTTTGACACTACAGAAGAGTGAGACCGTGAAAGTAAGATGTATATATAGAGAATAATAAGAGATATGAAAATAATAAACGAACAAAACATGTGAAATAAGCACAACAAAATATACTTCCTTCCTCTATGACAGCTAAAAGGAGAATCGATGGCTAATGGGGTATTATACTTAAACCTAATCTTGTGATTTTAACAATTTAAAAAGCGGTTAAGAAATATCTACCGTCCGTCAACTCATTCCTCTTATGGCTACATTTTTTGTTACTTTTCAAACGTAACAAAATTTCTGACGACCATCCCCCTTCAAGTAAAGTAACAAAAGTTGTACAAAGTTGTTAGAGGAGGGTAAAATAGTTTCTACTTATCTTTATTTTTTTTTTTCATGTTTCATGTGTTTTAAATTATTAAGTATGATTTTTCACCCTTCATTATGATTTTTACTATAACATAAGTAGAATAGAAATAATCGAGGTGAACACTTTAACCTGAAAAAAGTAAGAAATAATAAATGCCTTAAAAAAATTCAATATGCCATAGAAATTTGGTTAATGTGCAATTTACGTCTCTTATCTGGCATTTAGTTATAGGGGGTGGTGGTGGAACATAGGAAAATAGAGACAGTTAGAAGCCACAAGGGCCTATCGAGACTGTCCCAGTCCAAACAAATAATAACAATAACAATACTAATACATGCACAAAAGACTAGGTCTATCCCATCCCTAGTTATCAGTTCATTCATGCAAAGATAAAAGTAAAATTAAGCCCAATTATACATGCAATATTCAATGAACCATCACCCACTACAAAAAAAAACTGCCATTAGGCTTAGTCATAGGTTGATCTGTTGATCTAAAAATTCATATATACCCACCAATTTGGCTTAGTCAAGTTATATAATACCTAAACTATCCATATATCTATCTAGCCCCCTTTTTAAATTTGACAAGAGAATCACAGTCAACAATCTCTTGTGGCAAGTCATTCCAAAAATTAACAACTCTATTACTGAAAGAGTATTTTCTTAGATCGAGATGGCATGCTTCTTTTTAATTTTCTTATGTCCTCTAGTTACTCTTCCATGGTCCACTATAAAGTATTTTTCAATCTCTCTGTATTACTGTCAGATGCAAATATTTTGTAAACTTGTATCATATCCCCTCTGAGAAATCTCCTTTCAACCGAGAACATTCCTAACTCCTTTCAACCTCTCTTCATAGCTCTTATTTTCAAAGCCAGAAATCATCCTTGTTGCTCGACGTTGTACTCTCTCCAGCATATCTATGTCTTTTCTTAAATGAGGAGCCCAAACCTGTGCACAATACTCTAATGCTGGCCTAACATAGCTATTATATAGCTTGCTTATAACCTCTTTGCTCTTGTAAACTACATTGCGATTAATTATACCTAACATCTTATTAGCTCTATTCCTTGCTTCCAAAACACTGATCACCCACCTTTCATATCACTGCTAATAATCACACCTAAAAAACATTGATCACCCACCTTCAAAATACTGCTAATAATCACGCCTAAATCCCCACCTCATTCATTTCATAATTAAATCCTTCATTTGAGTAACCTACATGAAGAACTTTACATTTTTTACTATTAAAGTTCATTTGCCACCTCTCTGCCCAACCAAGAAGTCTATCTAGATCACCTTGAAGCTTTATGCATCCATCATTATTCCTTACTGAGGTAACCACTTTGGTATCATCAGCAAACTTAGAAACCTTACATTTAAGACCTTTGTCTAAATCATTTATATATATAAGGAACAAAAGTGGTCCCAGCACAGAACCCTGTGGGACCCCACTCTTCACTGTTTCCCATAATGACTTATTACCATTAAGTAATACACACTGCCTTCTGTTCTTTAACCACTCTTTAATCCAATTGTGTACCATTCCATCTATACCACACTGCGACAACTTTTGCATCAGCCTAACATGGGGTACCTTATCAAAAGCTTTGCTAAAGTCTAAATATATGACATCAACTGGATCACCCCTGTCTATACATTCAGTAATATATTCCATAAATTCTAGTAGATTTGTCTGACATGATCTACCCTTTCTAAAGCCATGCTGGGAGTTATATAGTATCTTGTTATCATCATCTAAATGCTTCTCTATATGACTTTTCAGTAACTTTTCCAAAATTTTCACAACCAGAGATGTTAAACTAACTGGCCTAAATCAAATTTAATAAATTAAAATATAGTTAAAGTACTAAAGTTCCTAAAAATATAATTAATTCTAAACAGCCTCATCCTTTCTCTGTCCAACTCTCTGACCCCAGACTTAACCGCTATGCTCACTCTTACATGTACTCTACTGGTAAAGTCTGGAACACACTCCCTTTATCTGTTTCCCAACTTCCTTTGTCTTGCACACTTTTAAACGCTGTGTATCGGGTCACGTCGGCCATTAGCTACCTGATTTTGAATGTTCCCAACTCTGGTGGATATTGGTAGGCCCTTGGCCTTTGCCTACCAGAGGAGACAAAAAAATATATATGGTATATATATATATATATATATATATATATATATATATAATATATATATATATATATTATATATATATATATATATATATATATATATATATATATATACAGTATATAAAAATAATACTATTATTTAAATTTAACCAATAAATTGGTAAATGCTAAAAGGAAAAATCAATATTAAGCAAAAATGATGATAATATTAATTTACAAAATAGAAATTAAGTTTATCTTTACATTGGTAATTTGGTTCTTTTTTTGTTTTATTCTCACTGGGAAACTATTGTAAATCTCTACAAGAGTGATCAACCAATCTTTTTCCCATCTGTTTTTGAATGGACAGTATTTGTTTTCCTTTCAACCTCCCCAGATGGGTGGTTCGCAACTTTGGTATCCTTGATGTTAAACAATCTTCTTCTATGGAGAATTTTGGGACCAGTCACAGGAATCTCAATGTAGAATTTTGGAACCAGTCACAGGAACCCTTTAACAGAACAAAAATGGAAAGTTAAACATAAATCCCCCCTTTTTTTTATTAAACTTCATTAGATTGGTATTAATTATCATTGAATTTAATGAACCTTTTTAATTTCTTTTATTCTAAATTCTCTTTACCATTATTATCAACTTTTGAATCTTTAAACCCCTTAATGTTGTTATAAACTTAACATTAATAATTATAGGACTTTTTTACCTTTGGTTCATCAATAAATACAAAGTTACAACTTACCCAGAATTTGGGATGTACAAAATCAAAAATAGCTGAGTCGCTTCACAATAATTTGTTCACTTTCCTCTTGTTTATAGTTTGTACTAGTTTTCCACCTTAAGACTCCTAAATTTTTACCTATTTCAAGTCTTTCCTTATCTCACAAAATATTTAATTTTACAATAATATTCTATAGGGAGAGAAAGGAATTATTAATTCATCTCAATATATATATATTGGTCTGCAAAAGAAAGATAGAACCTTGACCTTGTTACTCTGTGTCAGAGTGCAGTTGGGAGAGACCGTTTCAGGAGTCTGCTTGATATAAATTTCTTGAGACTTCCAGATGCAGCTCCTGTTTTGTACTATCTTGGCTTGAGAGGTAACGCTCTTGCTTATCATCCAAGAAGTCAATGGTTTGATTTCCAGTATAGCAGACTTGAAAAATTCAAAATATTTTGATCCATGAGCAGTTAGTGGATTTAAAGAATTTTATATATATACAGTTGACTGATGGCATTGTTGAAGAATTTAGGGTGTTCCCTTCTGAATATAAAAACTATGTTTGAAAAAAAAAAAAAAAAAAAAAAAAAAAAAAAAAAAAAAAAAAAAAAAAAAAAAATATATATATATATATATATATATATATATATATATATATATATATATATATATATATATATATATATATATATATACCGTATATATATATATTTAGTGATGGGTTATTCCGAATCTGGATTTCATTTTTTTCATGGATTCGAATTCAGATTCAAGAAATTAAAAATTAGCTGGATTTGGATTCAAGAATTCAAAAACTTGCTGGATTTGGATTTGAGAAATCTAAAATTGACTGGATTTGGATTCGAAGGTTCTGAATTCGAATTTGAAAGGTGCTAGATTCACCCATCACTGAGATATTATATATATATATATATATATATATATATATATATATATATATATATATATATAATATATATATATATATATATATATATATATATATATGAACTGACTATGGGGCCCCAGTCAATAATCAGAGAAAACCATGGTTTACTTGTCAGCGTTAAAATTGCAAATTATACTTCTTAGGGGTGGATTAAATCAAACAAAATATAAGAAAATAAAGATTTTTCTTCTTGCTTTTTCAATATTCTTTTTTCTTTTCTGTTTTTTTTTTTTTTTTACCACTCTTCTTCTAGTAAATGTTCATCTTTGTGTTTTGATTTTAGATGTCCCATAAAGATTTAGGTGAAAATTTTTACTTGGGGCACCCAGAGGTCCTCTTCTAATTTCCTCGCTGCAGATGCTGCATTTAGCTATTTCGAGCCCATCCTGAAACATTGTAAAGTACTCCCATACTGCTGAAGTTGATCTTTTATCCATAGTGACTGAAGTATAAACAAAATAATAATTTTGAAATAATGTAGCTAAATGTTACAAGTTTGATACACAGCAATAAAATAATAATGATATATATAAATACAGGTTATATTGATTTTAAATCTTACATTTTTTCAAACTTTAACCTAGGGTATTACCTTAGTAAACCTGTTGATTAACTATTGTGAATCAGAAAAAATATAAAAAAATTTTGTACTTTTTTTTTTTTTTTTTTTTTTTTTTTTTTTTTTTTTTTTTCAGAAATTTTTTTTTTTTTTTTTTTTTTGGAAAATGCATATTATAATTAATTTATGTGAATGTTGACTATTCTACTCCTTCTTTATAAATTAAATCTAATTTTTTTAAATCTAAAATTTTTGTGCTTTTGACCTCTACAAATTTTATGCAATTCCGGCCATGGCCCTGGCTACTGCAAAATTCCAGCCCTGGTCAGACCCTTATTATATATATATATATATATATATATATATATATATATATATATATATATATATATATATATATATATATATATATATATATATATATATATATTAGGGATGGAGTGAAGTATCGGTATCAGCAAGTATCGGCATATTTTCCGATACCGGTATCGGTATCAGCAAAATTTTTGGATAAGAGTAAAGTATCGGTATCGGTAGTAGTATCGGCATATTTTCCGATAACGATACCTGTATCGGTATCTGGTAATTTTTAGGTATCGGTATCAGTAAAAATTTTGGTATCGCTCCATCCCTAATATATATATATATATATATATATATATATATATATATATATATATATATATATATATATATATATATATATATATATATATATATATATATATATATATAGGGACTGACCGGGGCTGGAATTTTAATGGGGTTGCCTAAAATTTGTAAAGAGGTCAAAAACACTGAAATTTTAGGTTAAGAATGTTGATATAATTTTAATTGAGATTTATTTAATTATAAGGAAAGAGTAGAATTGTCAACATTCACTTAAATTAATGATTATATGTATTTTCTCTGAAAAAAATTTCAGAAAATTACAGATTTTATATAATAAAAGTTTAAAAAAAATTCAAAATTTTTTTTTTTTTTTTAATGATTCATAATAGTTAATCAACTGGTTTACTTAGGTAATACCCTAAGTTAAAGTTTGAAAAAAAAAAATTTTTTGATTCACAATAGTAATTGAATAGGTTTACTTTGGTAAGACCCTAAGGTAAAATTTGAAAAAATGTACAATATAAAATTATCAATATAACCTGTATTTATACATATCATTATTTTTTTGCTATGTATCAAACTTGTATCATTTAGCTACATTTTTTCAAAATTATTATTTTGTTTATGCTTTCAGTCAATATGGCTAAAACATCAGCTTCAGCAGTATGGTAGTACTTTACATTGTTTCAGGATAGGCTCGAAATAGCTAATTGTAACATCTTCAGTCAGGAAATTAGAAGATCTCTGGATGCCCCAAGTAAAAAAAATTTGCAACCAAATCTTCATGGGGGTATCTAAAATCAAAACCCAAAGATGAACATTCACTAGCAGAAAAGGAGTGGTCAAAAGAAACAGAAAAGAAAAAATAAGAAAAAAAATCTTCATTTTCTTATATTTTGTATGAAATTTTTTTTTATTATTTGACTGATTGAGCTGAAATTTTCAGGGTATATGCATTTTTTCCAAAAATTCTAAGTTGTTTTCAAGCGTTTGTGTGAGTCTATAACAGTTTGAAAGTTATTTGGACCCAAAGTTGAAAAAAATAGCGTGGTCAAACCACTGGTCCACATGAGCTGAAAATTTAACTGAATGATCTTAGCCCCAACTTCTTGCATTAGTGGGAAAAGATTTTTGATATCACATCTAAAAAAAAGTTATAAGCATTTGAATTTTTTTTGCAGAAATTGTACCCTTTTGAAGAAAATATTTTTAAAAAAAAGTTACCAATAAATTTTTGTTTAAATTTTTGGATATTGTTTAGAGGGATGAACAGGGCTACAATTTTTATTTAGTGCATTATTATGTGCCATTTGTTTGAAGCGAGATATAGGGTCTCAAACTTTGAGAATTTTTGAAATTTGGTCAAAAATGGACATTTTTTGAGAGGCTATATTTCGAAACTAATGAATCACATCGAATAAAGTATAGAGAGGAATTTGTAGCCCCATCTCTCCTCTATACATTCACCAAAAATAAATGTTATAGTTGTAGTTTTTTAAAAAAACTTTTGCCCAAAAAGGTGGATTTAAAAAAAAAAAAAATTTCAATAGTTAGTCAGTTTTGGGCTTATAACATTTTTTCAATAACTCGAGGAGCAAAAGTCTCTTAGAATCTTTTGTTGCCTATAGAATTCTTAATATACAGTTCAAATTTCAGATCATTCAGAAAAATGGTTTGACCCCACCATTCATTTGAAAAAGGGTAAAATTTCCAAAACAACTTTTTAACCCTTATAGACTCAGAAAAACGCTAGAAATGGACTTTTTTACTGGGGGAAAAAACTATATACACTGAAAATGTCAGGATCAGCTGAAAATTTTAAAAAATTCTGAAATTGGACTGTTCCCTTAAGTATAATTAGTCATTTTAACCCCAGCAGGCAAACCCTGGTTTCCTCTGATTTTTAGCCTTGGTGGGGGTCAGTAAAAATGGCTGGGGTTTGCCGGGGCCGAGGCCCTGGTTAGTCCATATATATATATATATATATATATATATATATATATATATATATATATATATATATATATATATATATATATATATATATATATATATATATATATATATATATATATATATATATATAAAATATTTTAAAGAATTTTTAGTTTTCTTGTGATACTAAACTGTCCATTTATGTTTTAAATATGGATATTAAAAATTTCTTTATAACTTGGATAAACTTCTTGAATGGACTGAAAAGTGACAATTTAAATTTAATAGCAAATATGTAAGGTTCTTATTATGGTTAATTCAATTAATAATTTTATTAATGAAATTAATAAATTGTATTGATTGAATAAGATGGCTATTGACAAAGATGAAGAGTTTGTGTAATTATTATAAGTTCTTTGAAGTTTGTGAACAGTATTTATGAAAAAGAATATAAGGCCATAAAATGCTGCTCACAAAATTAAGGAGATTATAAAGTGAGCTCTAAAATTGGACTGTTAATGGAAATTGAATATTGTGCACAAATTTAGGCCACCTTATCTGAAAAAGATCATTAATATACTGGAAGAGTGTTATCTGGTTTTCAAATATATATATATATATATATATATATATATATATATATATATATATATATATATATATATATATATATATATATATATATATATATATATATATATATATATATATATATATATATATACATAATATAAAAATATTATTGACTTAAAAACAAGTAATCATTTTAAATATTATTTATAAAATCAAGATGGTAATGCGAGAACTACAATGGTGCTGTTAACTGATTCTTGTGCACAAGTCCATAAGAAATTTTTAATCTTTTACAAAAAATAGTACTTATTTTGTTATTTTATAAAAATATTCTTTAAAAAAAAAAAATTACATGTTTGGTAACATAATAGGATATTTCTTAAGTTTATTTTTTATTTTTTATAGTATATTTTGATGTTTGCTAGTTATACATTCGTTCAATTTTTACAATAAACATGGTTCGTGTTATATCAGTTCATCATTTTACCAAACAAGATGTAACATCACTTGAGAGTGCAGGTGGTAATGGTGTCGCAAAAGGAAGAAAAGATTTAATTTTTATTGGTGGACTACATAAGATTGATGTAAGAGATTTAAAAGATAATGGCAATCTTAAGGGAGGCTTTCCAACGGTTGACCTTGTTCAACAGCTAGTATATTGTCAGAAAGGTATTATTAATTTTATTTATTTAAAAAAAATTTTTTTTTTTATAAATTATTATTCAGATTTGTTTTTATTAAACTTTAAAAAATTTATATTGAAAGTTTTAAGGACATAACTTTTGACAATTTTTTTATTTGTTTTGATTGAATAAAAAAAATATTACAGTAATGATTTTATTGTTTCAGGAAATTATGTATGCACATTGGAAAGCAAACCTGCGAGGCATGGTGGAGATCATACTTACGTTCGTGTGTATCTGAACTGGGAGTGTGATTGTGATAACCAACCAATGAAGGCTCGTATTGCAGGAAAAGTAACTCCAGGAATACAATCTGGACTAGAAGTCTTAGAAATGGTTGAAGTTCCTACCAAGAAGCCAGTTCAGTTTATTGCCTGTTGTCAAACCACAGGAAATATTGCTTTAGCATCTGGAATGTCCATATCAATATTTAAGTTTTGTTTAAAAACTCATGATATTTCCAAAATTAAATTTGTTGATTTTGAAGAAATGATTGAAATTGATACTGCTTTTGTGATTACTGAGATTGCAATTGCAGAAGATATTATAGGTTGCCTTTCTGACACAGAAACACATGTTTTTCAAGTGGTTATAAATGCAGCTTTATTAAAATCATCATCTGAAGAGCAGCGTCAGACTACTTCAAGTGATGTTGAAAGACAGTCACCTAACTCAAAATCTACAACTAGATCAATGTCAAGATCTCCAGGCCGTACATCAGAAAGCAGCATGGCACCATTTAGAGGGAAGAAGATTGTACCCAAAGACGTACGAATATTTTCCTTGTATTTTTATTTATATGAAATTAATATAATAATATTTAGGAATAGTTAAATAGGTATATATTTTTTTATTTTTTTTTTTATTTTTACAGTTCATCACTCACAGGCAAAGTCATTTTCAAGGAGGGGGTATATACAACAGAGAAAAGATGATGAACCTCCCTTCCCCCCACGCCCCAAAACCCGAACCTAATGCACATATCTCAGGTGGGCGCAGATGGAAGCCTTAAAGAGAGGAAGATTAAAAATAGGATGATGGTAGAGAGTTCCACAGAACAGAGGTGGCTGGAAAGGAGGTATCACAATGGCCAAGCCTGTGGTTTCCAGCATCTTCACAAAATTCATGAGAAAGCAGGGCTCCCTTTGTGCAACAAGGGTGATGCAATGGAGGTGGAATGCGAGAGGCTAATTCCCTCGAGCACCTGCCATTGTAGCACTTATAGAAAAGAGATAAAGCACCAACATCATGTCCCAGAGTTAGAGGGTCAAGAGAGTTTGATAGTAGAGTACAGTTTAATAATCTTTTACCCTTGGATTCAACCCTATCCAAGAGAGTAGAGGAAGCAGAGACCCCAACAAATGTGAGAACAGTATTCCATACAAAGACAAATAAGACTCTTGTATAATTGGACAACTGCTCAGAAGAAAAAAATTCTTGCAATGAAATAGTACTCCCAGCTTCTTAGAGGCTGACTAAGCAACCATTGTGAAACGTGGTTTCCAAGACAACTTATTGTTTTTGTTTAGACCAAGAATGTTAAATGTTTTTTACAAAAGAGCCATCAAAGATGATAGGAGAGTTGGCAGGTGTTTTTGAGAAGGAGATGTGAAGAAGTTGAGTTTTTAAAAAGTTGAATTTCATAAAGTTGCCATTCATTACCCCACCAGGAAATCCCATCCAGGTTGGCAAGAATTTAATTAGAAAGTTGAATATGAGAAGCAACTCTAGAAGCAAAAGAGTGAGCAAATTTAAAATGAGTAGAAGAATAGAGAGTTGAGTCATCACCATAAGAGTGAAAATAGAGTTAAAAGTGCAGTTGAGAAGATCGTTAATGAAAAGTAAGAATAAAGTTGGGAATAAAATGGAACCCTGAGGAACACCACAATTGACAGGAAAGGAGGAAGAGGTCATTCCATCTATAAGTGTTGAAATGGAATGATTTGAGAGAAAACTAGACAAGAGTAAGCAAAGAGGAGGAGGAAATCAAAAGGAAGGGAGCTTAGAGTGCAGCGACACATGCCACACCTGGTCAAAAGCCTTGGATATGTCAAGCGCCACCACACAGACTCCCTGAAGTCCCTATGGGCAGAAGATCTTAAATCAGTGAGATGAGGAAATTTGTGACCAGTTGGCCTCGAGCCTCGAAAGCCACCCTGATATCTGAGAGAAGAGAATGAGACTCCGAATGATCCAGGAAATGAGAGTTGAGGAGAATTTCAAAAATCTTAGAACACAAGTGAGAGCTATAGGTCAATGGTTTGAAGGGTCAGAGTGGCTACCTTTTTTTGGGATCGGCTGAACATATGCGCACTTCCAACATTGATAAAAAGTATTAGTATTAAGGAATAGAGAGTAGAGCTGAACTAGAGGCGCGAGCTCAGAAGCACACTCCCTCAGAGCATGAGGGGGGTAAATGCCATCTGGGCCACTGGCTTTCCTGACATTCATAAATATTTTCATTTTTATTTAGATTAATTGATAATGTTTAGAAATTGTTGAACAAGTATAGAATCTCTCCTTATATGTTAGTTTTACAAAAAAAAATTATTATTGAGATAACTTATTGAAGTTCAATATATAAGATGAGCTGAATAAAATTTCTTTATCATTTATAATTTGTTAGTAATTGTTTTAATATTATTTTTACAGCCGTGTCTCAATTTGACACGCAAATCTGATGATTACATAGACCTTTCTGAGTTTAAATGGATTCCTACCTTAAGCTATGGAAAGAAACCTAAAATAAATGATGAGAAGTTTATTCTCTTCCCATCTCTAGTTGGAGCTCCACAATGTGGTATCATAACTGATCCTGGTGAAACTTTGGGACCTATTAGGTTAGTTAAAATTGCTAAGCGTCTTTAGATACTCTGAACTGAGAACCATTTCTTGTTGCTGGTGAACCGTAGAATAAAAATACTGGTTTGTATTTCTAATTTCATTTTCTTTCTTTTTACAAGTGCTGTGTAATATGTTATGAAGAATTGTTACGGTCGGTTTATAAATGTTAATTCATTTTTTTTTAAACATATTTGCTACTCATAGTTTAAATTTTTAATGTTAATTTTAAATTGATAATGTATTTATTTATTTATTTTCAAATTAGATATAATTTAGCAAGTGTAAAAAAATCATGAGTTTTAATTCAGTTTTGTTGTACAATGTTTTGGTAATATTTTTCAAGAAATATACTTTCAGTCAAATTGCCTTAGTTTTCAACAATTGATTTGCACATTGTGTTATCTTCTCATATTTATGTAGTGTGGTGTATATTGATAGGTTCTACTACAAATGGTTCCATGTGGTGTTGCCATTGTAGTAGGTAAGCACAGAAATCAAACGAATAATTGTTTCTAACAATAAGTTTACTTCTTTACTCCTTAAATTCTGAAAGTAATGGTCTCAGTGCCGAATGTGACATGCAATATCAGTTACATAGATCAATCTAGGTCCATTGCAAATTAAAATATATTTTGAATTAAATTTATTAGTTTTTTACATATTTTGATTATTAATTTGTTAATATCAAATGTTAAAATTGTGAATGAGAAAAAAAAACTTTCGTTTAATGTATTCGTACCTAATGGAATGAAGGTTTTTTAATAGCATTTTTTTCTTTATTTCAGCTCATCCGATTGTTCAAATGTTCGAATTAAGTTAATCAGTGGCCATGGAAGTTCTCAAAGAGTATCAACTGGAATTTTCGAAGCAGTTACCTTAATTCATCGTCGTATTGATCAAGTTTCGGAACCTGATCTACCTTTTTCAAATCTTCGTCTACAATGTATATATGATAACAAAAAATGTAAGTGAAGTTGTATTTATAATTATAAAAAATATTTGTCTGTAATAATTCAAGAGAGTTTATTTCAAGGGAATATTTGTATAATTTTGACATACTAAAAAACTGCTGTTAAAAAGATTGAAAGTTATTATCTAGAAATGTGTCACAAAAGCTTGGGATATCAATTTTTTGAGCTCTTTTTATTAGAAGAGTAAATATTGTTTGAGATTTATCTAATAATAAGTGTTGAAATAAATTTTTCAGAAATATTTGATCAGCATTGAAATAGTACGATTACAAAATCGGCTAACATTTCTATTCATCGTGTGTATTTCAAACTATAGTATTAAGAATTTAAGATTTTAAAGTTTATAAATCCTATTTAAATATGACAACATTTTAATAGGCTGAAAGTTCTATTTATTAAAATTATCAGTTTTGGTTTGTGTAAATAATTATTTCCATTATCCCTCAGCCATCACATTCCCTTATAGATTCCCCCTTTCTTTGACTCAAAGTGACTGCAGGTCTGTAGTTATTATTTATGTTGTGGAGCAATCGCGCTCACCTGTACACGATGGTGTTTCTGGCCTGGTAAAAAGGACCTTATCATCAAATCATCCTCTCATTCAGCTTTTCTGATTCCAGTTCCTCATCCATCCACTCCAGCGTGTGCTCTGGACTGTCCTCCACCGCTTCACTCTCCAACTTTTGGGTTGGTACCCAAAAATCCAAGAGCAAAAACACACTAAAAACCTAACTTCTAGAGTTTTTGGTCTCTAACTTCTAAGTTAGACTTTTAAATCAGTGTAAATGGAAAACAATAGTAACCATGGGTTTCCTAGCCAATATAATTAAGGAAAAAATTTGTGATTCAACAGGTTTATCTAGGTAAAACCCTAAGGTAAATGTTTGAAAAAATGTAAGATATAAAATTACCAATATAACCTGTATTTATACATATCATTGTTATTTTATTGTTGTGTATCAAATTTGTATCATTTAGCTATATTATTCCAAAATTATTATTTTGTTTATATTTTAGTCAATATGGTTAAAAGATCAGCTCCAGCAGTATGGGAGTACTTTACAATGTTTCAGGATAGGCTCGAAATAGCTAAATGTAACACATACAGTCAGAAAATTAGAAGAGAACCTTCGGGTACCCCAAGTAAAAAATTTTGAACCAAATCTTTATGGGGCATCTAAAATTAAAACACAAAGAGGAACATTCTCTAGCAGAACAGGAGCGGTCAAAAGAAACAGAAAAGGAAAAAAAAATATTGAAAAAAAAAGTAAAAAATCATAATTTTCTTATATTTTTGTTTGAAATTTTTTTTTATTATTTGACTGATTGAGTTGAAATTTTCAAGGTATATGCATTTTTTCCCGAAGTTCTGAGTTGATTTCGAGCACTTTTCTGAGTCTATAAATAGCGGTTTGAAAGTTATTTGTACCCAAAGTTAAAAAAAAATGAATAGCGGGGTCAAACCACAGGTCCACTTTAGCTGACATAATGATTTTTGATATCACGTCTAGGAAAAAAGTTATAAGAACTTGAATTTTTTTTTTTTTTTTAAAAATTGTACCCTTCCGGAGAAAAAAATTATTTAAAAAAAAAAAAAACGCTACCTATTAATTTCTTAATTTTTGGATATTGTTTAGAGGAGGGACAAGGAAACAACTTTTATTTAGTGCATTATTAAATGCTATTTGTTTGAAGCGAGATATAGTCTCTCAAACTTTTGGAATTTTTGAAATTTGGTCAAATAGACCTTTTTGAGAAGCTATATCTCGAAACCAACGAATCGCATCGAATAAAGTATAGAGAGGAATTTGTAGCTCCATCCCTCCTCTATACACCTACCAAAAATTAAGAAATGTTATAGTTGTAGTTTTTTTAATTTTTTTTGTCTGAAAAGTATTTTTTTTCCCAAAAAAATTGTTTCGATAGTAGGTCAGTTTTTGCTTAAAACATTTTTCTTATAACAAAAATTAAAGCTTTTGTTCCCATAAAATTCTGAATATACAGTCCAAATTTCAGGTCATTCCAAAAAGTAGTTTGGCTCCACCATTCTTTTGAAAAAGGGTCAAATTTCCAAAAATTAAATTTAAGTTATAGGCTCAGAAAAACGCTAGAAATGGACTTTTTCACTGGAAAAAGAACTATATACCCTGAAAATTTCAGGAAAATCGACTGAAAATTAAAAAAATTCGAAATTGGACTGTCCCCTTACATATAATTTCCCATTTTAGCCCCGGCAGGCAAACCCCCGGTTTTCCCTGATTTTAAGCCGAGGCCGGGGTTTGCCCCGGTCGGTTCATAATTGGAGGCGGTGAACATTGAAATCACTTAATATGATAATTACTGAGAAAGGAGAAAAAGAGAGAGTATTATCTGTTTTGGAGTTTAGATAGTCAAAAAATTTAGGATAGTTAGTAAACTAGGAAATAAATAAACAGAACAAATGAATTTTGATGTTAGAATGGCAAGAGAGCTTTAGCCACAAGGTGAAAAATTCAGAAGACTCCAGATTAGAGACATGAGAGGAAACAAAAACGTAACGCACATTTGCATAACAACCTCCTCCTCCTCCTGAAAATTGAAGATACAGTAAGAGGAAACAAAAAATGGTTTGCTTTCAGAACGCCCAAGCACCAGAGTTTGCTTCCAAGAATAAGAGGTTAGGTCTAAAAGAAGAGAGGTGGTGTTCAACAAAATGAAAATTGTATTGAAGACTGCGAATGTTGCAGAAATTAATGAAGAAAATAGACCAGGCACCAGGGCAAGTCTTATGCAAAGTCTAGGTGGCACCAACCCTATATCACTTATCAATAGTTTTGTTTAGCACTGTGACTACAAAATAACTAGGTGCATTACAGATAGCAGAAAACCTAAACTTTATGATCATTGAATATTTTCAATCTTGTTTCAACCTTAATGAGTTCAGTAAAAAAAAATTTTGGATCAGTATCAGTAAATTTAGAGGTATCGGTATTGAGTGGTTTAAAATTATTGGTATTGGTAGCGGTTAAAATTTTGGTATCGCCTCATCCCTAATATATAGGTATATATAATAAATTCCTTTTTTCTTAAAGTTCATATAATGTTATAATCATCTGTACCTTAGTCTTTAATATCTCAGTTAGGAATTTTTAATGTACCATATATCAAATATTCGTTTTAAAACAGATGGATCACCTTTATCCAAAAACGCAACTCATCCTTTACTTCCGATGACTGGAGAAAAAGTGTCAAAAAAGATTGGAGCATCAGTTTTTGTTACCACTCCTCATATTGGATATTTATATCATATATCTCTAGCAAGTAAAACCCAAGGTAATTCTTAGACGGTAACAGCATTTTAAGGAAAAGTGTTGATTTGTTTTGCATAAATTTTTTATTCATAACATAAAATGTTAAAATTTATTAATTTCTTTTCATTACAGATTTATTTAAATCTTAATTTATTTTATGCGCAGAAAGCTCAGTGGTGCGAGGTGGAGTATTCTCTTATACGGCCCCTGTGGATACGGTAGCAATAGAACCTTGTTTATTACATGCTCTCACTCTTACAGGCCTTGAAACATATACACTTAGGCCTCATCCGTTTGTCATTGAATCCAGTCTAAACGGAGGGCAAGAAATGATCGTGAGTTCAGGTTTTTATTTATTTATATTTCATAACTACTACTGACTATAACGATTAAAGTATTTATATTAATTAAGACAGTATATATAATTTTATAATTATTTATACTATAAAGATTATTATATATATAGTTTTTATAATTCTCAAGTTAAGCTGTTTTATATCTTATAAATTTATTGTACTAACTTTGGTATGAATATTGTACTTCCAATGGCTTGATTAAACCTACATTTATTTGCAGTGTCTCTTTAAAGAATTTCTTTTATTTTACCAGTATCATGTAGTATATATTTACAAATTTTATATAAATATACTTACCATATCGTAATTATTCATTTACATAAGGACTATTGACAGGTTGACAGGCTATTTAGATCTTTGAAGCTATCCCATTTACATTTACTTCTATATTTCTCCCCTTCATAAAACATAAGTTCAAAACATATGATATTCTTATGTCCTTCAGGTCCCTCCACATTGGGAAGAATCCGTTTGTTTGGTTGGACTACGACCTTTCTTGAATGTGAAATCTCTTACGCTTACGGAGTCTTGTCTTTCGCTAATAGCAGTTAATGAAGAGTAAGTTAATAGATTACTTTTTTTTATTTTTTTTTTATTTTACAAAGTCCTTTTCAAGGAGGGGGCACACACAAAGGGAGAAAACTCGTTTAAACACACACCTAACGCATAACCCTCAGGTGGGCATAGACAGAAGCCTTGAAAAGTGGAAGATTAAATACATTAGGAAAAATAGATGATGGTAGAAAGTTCCACAGTACAGAGGTGGCTGGAAAGAAGGAGGCACCACAACGGGCTAGCCTGTGGTTTCCTGCGTCCACACAAAATTCGTGCGAAAGCAGGGCACCCCTTGTGCAACGAGGACGACGCAACGGTGGAGGTAAATGCGAGAGGCCAATTCCCTCGAGCACCTGCCATTGTAGTACCTATAGAAAAAAGATAGCTCGGCAACGTTGCGTCGCAGAGATAGAGGGTCAAAAGAGTTGAAAGTAGGGGACAATTTATTAATCTTCTAGCTTTTAACTCAACCCTATCCAGAAGAGAAGAGGAGCCGGAGCCCCCCAAATATGAGAACAGTACTCCATACAAGGGCGAATAAGACCTTTATATATTTGGAGTAACTGCTTAGAAGGAAAAAATTCTCGCAATCTGAACAGAATTCCCAGCTTCTTAGAGGCCGCTTTAGCAACCATTGTGATATATGGTTTCCAAGACAGTTTGTTGTTTATGTTTAGACCAAGAAGGTGAGACGGGAGAGCCATCGAAGAGTATAGGAAAGTTAGGAGGTGTTTTTGAGAGGGAAATGTGAAGAAGTTGAGTTTTTAAAGAGTTAAATTTCACAAGGTTGCTATGATCCCACTGGGAAATCCCATACAGATCGGCCAGAATAGAATCGAAAAGTTGAAGACGAGAAGTAATTCTAGAAGCAAAAGAGGGAACAGATTTGAAATGAGTAGAAGAATGTAGAGTTGAGTCATCAGCATAAGAGTGAACAGAGTTAGAAGTTAAGTTGAGAAGATCATTAATGAAAAGTAAGAATAGAGTTGGAGATAAAACAGAATTCTGAGGAATACCACAGTTGACAGAAAAGGAGGAAGAGGTCGCTCCATCTACAAGTGCCAAAATGGAACGATCTGAGAGAAAACTAGACAAGAGTAAGCAAAGGGAAGGAAGGAACCTTGAGATTAGTGACTCATGCCATACCCGGTCAAAAGCCTTGGATATGTCAAGCGCCACCACACAAGATTCCCCGAAGTCCCTAAGATCAGTTCATAGATCAGTAAGATAAGAAAGTATGTCACCAGTTGACCTCGAGCGTCGAAGGCCATACTGGTGATCTGAGAGAAGAGAATGAGACTCCAAATGATCCAGGAAATGATAGTTGAGGAGAGTTTCAAAAATTTTAGACAGAACACAAGTGAGAGCTATAGGTCGATAGTTAGAAGGGTCAGAGCGACGACCTTTTTCGGGATCGGCTGAACAAATGCACGCTTCCAGCATTGAGGAAAAGTATTAGTATTAAGGCATAGAGAGTAGAGCTGAACGAGGACAGGCGCTAACTTGGAAGCACACTCCCTCAGAACACGAGGGGGAATGCCATCCGGGCCACTGGCCTTCCTGACGTTCATAGATTTCAGGATCCTATGCACCCGATCATGAGTAATTACAGGTAGAGAGAGACTTGGGATATCTGAGAGGAGGAGTAGGAGGAGGAATGCCAAAATTGAGCAGGGTGGAATTGGATGAAAAAAGGAGGCTGAAGAGATTATCCTTTTTCAGAGGGAGTATTAGCTATAGAACCATCAGAGTGAATAAGAGGAGGAAAGGCAGATTTACAGAAGTTGTTAGAGATATTTTTGACAAGAAGCCAGAAATTTTTATCAGTAGGAGAGCCATGGAGTCAACGCACTTCCTTTTTATGAAAGTGCGCTTAGTCCATCGGAGAACATCCTTGCAACTATTCCGAGCTGAATGAAAATTAGCAAGAGTGATAGGAGAAGGAGAGTTTTTCCATTCATGATGAGCATTGTCTCTCTCCCGAAGGGGAAGAGAACAGTTGTCATCGAACCAAGGATTTTGAGGAGAAAAAGATTTATTAAAGAAGGAAAGAATCTGCCCATCCCATCAAGGATTACGACCCCTACCTTTTCAGCAGAGATAGAAGCGTCCCCCGAGACAAAGCAAGATTCACTCCAATGATAGTTAGCAAAGAAGCAGCGCATTTCCCCCCAATTAGCCCGATTAAAGTGCCAGAGAGTACGTTTAGGGCATGGTGGAGCTGCTAGAGAGAAAGCATTATAACTAAGAGCTATAAGACTATGGTCAGAGTTACCAATAGGAGGAAAAATGGTGTATTTATATTTAGGAAGGAGTAGTGGTGAAGCATAAATAAAGTGTATTCAAGAATTGGTTAGGACTGTCTGGAATGTGTGTGGGTTCCCTAATCAACTGCTCTAGATCGTTAAGAATGCTGAATGATTTGGCCTCCCTCCCACCCATATCAGTATGAGAGGCGTCCAACCACCCAGTGTGGTGTACGTTGAAATCCTCTAAATAGAGGACTTCAGCATTTGGATGAGAAGTGACAGCCTCGTGAGAAGTAGTAAGATATTGAAAAAAAACAGAAAATCTGTTCCATTAAGGGAACAGTAGCAGAAACACAAGATAATTGTAGTAGTAGTAGTAGTAGGAAGATAGATTTTAAGCCATAAAGCATCGAAATTAGGAGATTCTAGATTTACGAGACGTGTCACAGGAGTGTTAATGTTAATATAGGCACTGACTCCACCATTTAGACGGAAATTGTGAAAAAAGTTGTAGTTAGAGACATTAAGATTGCTAGAGAAAGGATCCCTGTCCAGCTGGGTTTCAGACAGAAGCAAAAGGTTAGGAACAGAGGTGGTGTTCAACAGATGCGAGATTAGATCGAAGGCCACGAACGTTAGCAAAGGTAATAGAAAGCCCCCGTCTACGCCCAACCCCACGACCACTCAAATTATGCATTCAAAAAAAAAAACACACGCAATCACGCACGCACGCACGCACTCAAGCACACAATATAGTAAACTAATATTTAAAATAATAAATATTAAAATTATTAAAACTATTAAAATCAATATTAAAAATATTAAAACTATAATTATTAAAACAAATTATGAAGTAAATTTATCGTCGAGAACTTTACTTTAATAGATTGAAGAAAATAAATAGTAAATTTAAAACGGTAAAAGTTGACTTAGGTTAAAACCTTACCTATCTTGAATATGTCGAACTTCACTGTCAATAAAAATATCCTATAATTAATTAAGATTAAAACACTGAACACTAAAGAAAAATTTAAAACAAAACCACACATTTAGAACCAATAAAACAGAAAAAAACATCAAACACACACACTAGCATTAGAGCACCATCAGACACGACCTTTCGCTAAGAAAGTTAAACTATATATAGTTGATTTATTGACCCTTTAAGTTTGATCTTAACATCTCATTGAAGCTTTATTTTATAAATGTTGGAATTAAATAATAATAACAATAATTTTAATTTTTTTCGTTTTCATAACAATTATAAATTAAATACACAGTATATGTAGTAAACTTTCAATTAATTAAATTTTACTTATAACAATTTTTTCCATTTTTAAAACAGAATCTATTTGGATATCATTTATTTGCCGTCTAGGTAGGGTGATTGAATCACGTGATTGAGGGCGCCGGTTCGATCCCACTTGGGGATTTTAGGCATATACTACCTTGAAAAGGGCAATGCTCGTGAGATGTGAACTTTTTTAATTAAAAAAAAATAAAAAAATATTTATTTAATATATGTGATTTAAAGTAGGTCTGCCAAGACAATGCTATTGTAGAATTTTGTATAGGTGAAGCCATAACTAAAAAAAAAAAAAAAAAAAAATTATTAGAAAATGGTCTCAAAACTAGAGCCGGAGCTGAAGTTACATAATTTTAAAATAATTGAGCTGAAATTGAGGCCAGGCCTATTTTAAAATGGTGGAGCAGGAGCCGGAGCCGGCAAAAAAAAGTAACAGATAACAGATCTACAACTCTGATTTAAGGTTTAGCTTCGTTTTTGAATGTGATTTGTCATGGGCACCTTAATAAAGATCAAACTCTTGGTTATTTATAATTTAAAAATGTTTGTTAAAATGCTAGAAAACTAGACTTTATTTATAATGAAATCATTCGCCAGTTTTTTTTAAACGAACTTTTAAAAATTGTTTTGTTATAGGCTTTCTACAATTCTTTACAAATTGTGACAAAAAGTATATATATATATATATATATATATAATATATATATATATATATATATATATATATATATATATATATATATATAATATATATATATATATATATATATTAAAAAAATCATTTTTCGAATTTGCTCCAGAGCCATGGATCTGACTCAAGGGATCGGAGCCGGAGCGAAGCTGACATACTTTTCGATTTAGTTCCATGGAGCCGGAGTTTGGAGCAGGTATTTCCTAGAGCTCTGGAGCTCAGAGCGGCTCCGACACCTACTATCGTAAGAAGTACGATAGAATTGTCAAATTTACATTTTTTTTTTTTTTTTTTACTAAAATTTTCTTAACGATGAATGTCTCTTTGTAATAACTATTTCTAAAAATAATAATAACAACAAAGCTATCGCTTTTGTTCTTAGTTACTTCCAGCAGTCTCGTGTACATTAAGAACATATAGTTGCCAATTATCTTAATATTTTAATATCATTTTTTAAAATTTTTTATTCTATGGAGTATATATATATATATATATATATATATATATATATATATATATATATATATATATATATATATATATATATATATATATATATATATATATATATATATATATATATATATATATATATATATATATATATATATATTCTCACCAGACGCGTAGTTAGGGCATAGCCCTGTCTCTCGCGAAGCCTCTCCAGACAGATCTGTCCATATACAGTCCCCTCTCTTCAACCTCCTCCAGCGTCACTCCCCTTCTAGCGATAGCTTCTGCCACTCCATCCCTCCATCGTCTCCTCGGTCTTCCAGCTGGTCTCCTTCCCTCCGGCTGCCAGTTGTAAAATCTTGCCGGATATCTCGCGTCATTCATCCTTTTCATATGTCCGTACCAGCTCAGCTGCCGCCTCTCCGCTCACTTTCACTCCACGACTCGACGTCAAGCTCTCTCCTAATATTTACACTCCTCATTCTGTCCAACCTAGTCACTCCCCTTATCAGACGCAGAGCTCTCATTTCCGCCGCCTCCACTCTGCTTCTGGTAGTCAAAGTCCAGGCCTGAGATCCATACATCAGAACAAGTCTTAGCATCGATGTATATATCAGGGCTTTCACCTTTCTTGGTATATGCCTGTCCTTTAACAGAGGGTACAGCCGTCTCAACACCTCAGAGAACTTCTCGATTCTGCCTTCTATCTCCTGTGCCATCTCCCCATCAGAGTTCACAGTCACCCCTAAATAATTGAACTTCTGTGTCTCCGCTAACCTCACCCCATCCAACATCAACACAACCTCCTCCTGACCCCTCGCAATTCTCATCACCTCCGTTTTACCCTTATTTACCTTCATCCCCACTCTCCTGAACACCTCTCCCCACCTTTCCATTGCCTGCTGCAAAGTCTCTCTGCTCCTTGTCACAACCGCTATTTCATCGGCATATGCCAAAACTACACCGAGCTCGTCTCCCATATCTACTTCCCTGATACACCTATCCATATATATAATAAAAAGTAGAGGTGACATCACTCCACCTTGTCTCACTCCAGATCTCACCGGAAACCAATCACCTATGCCATGTGCCGTTCTCACTGCACTTTCGCTGGTTTCATACATTCCTCGTATTAGCCTAATCAATTTTGGGTCCACCTCATAAAAAGGATCCCTAAGTGTTTCCCACAATTTCTCTCTAGGTACGGTGTCAAAAGCCTTCTCCAGATCTATAAATGCAATATACATTATATATATATATATATATATATATATATATATATATATATATATATATATATATATATATATATATATATATATATATATATATATATATATATATATATATATATATATATATATATATATATATATTGGTAGCGCATTTATACTATAGATAGATTGGGAAGTTTCTCATGCCTATTCATATTCTTTGACTGTCTGGCTGACATTGTCCACATTTTGTTCTTACTGTACGATAGTGTTTGGGATGTTTTATTCGTTTGCAGATTTAATTTAAACTTGTCCAATCCTGAAATGAGAATTTTCTCTAAGACATTGACATGGCAAAATGACGAGTTTTGTATAAAAGAAATGTTAATTGTTATGGATATTCTGTATTTTTTAAGTAAAATATTTTGAAATATTAAACATATTTTTTTAAAAAATATTTCATACCTAGTTAATGATATTAAACGAAAGGGCAATACCATCGTTAAGCTTTCTGTTAAAGTATATGAAGAAGTTATTCATTGCTTTTCCAGTATTGGAGAAAGCTAATCAGTTTGCAAGTTGTGTAACGAAATCTTTAGTTCAAAATCTTTCACTCAGAAAAGACATTACTTCAAAATGCAGTCTATAAAAGAATCAATGAATTTGAGAAAGACAAGAAAAACTTTTCAATATCAAAATCTATTTAAGATCTGTTCCATCTAAAAGCAAAATAATTTCTGATTGAAAATAAAAAACCTTGTTGAAACTATTTAAATGGTTTGTATAAGATCTTCAACCTTTCCGAATTGTAGAAATTACCACCAGTTTTATATATATATATATATATATATATATATATATATATATATATATATATATATATATATATATATATATATATATATATATATATATATATATATATATATATATATATATATATATTCAAGGAGAGTGTGTTAGATCAATAAGAGAATAAGGAAAACCCTACAAGTCTTACTTAACGCATATTTCGTAGGTGAGCACAGACGTGGGCTTTAAATTGATTAACATTAAATTCGGTAGAAAACACAGAATATGGGAGAGAATTAATATAAAGCAGAGGTGGCTGGAAAGAAGGAGGCATCATAGCGGACAAGCCTGGAGTTGCCTATGTCCACACAATTTATATGCGACAATGCACCCCTTGTGCTACGAGGACGTCGTAAAGGCTTAGGTATACTAGTGGGACAGCTCTCTCTAGCCTTTGCAGCTGTAGTACCTTTAGAAAAGAGACAAGGCACCAACGTCACGTCGCAAAGATAGAATAGCAAAATATGAAAATAACTAAAGAATAGCAAAATATGAAAATAACAAAAAAAATTCTTGTAACATTTTTGCCACTTGTCCCTACGATTTTTTAGGACAAATTTTGCAGTGTTGTAAAAGAGATTGTAGAGAGAATGACACAACAATTTGACTGGCAGAAAGAGACATAGAGAATTAGTGAGAGCGTAAGTTCAGACGAAAAGCCCTAGACTCCACCTTTTCAAGGAAAGGTGTCTGAGTGGAACATCCCAGATGTTTGATGCATACTTCATAAAGGGGGGAACAACTTCCCTATAATGAGCAAGCAGCTTGGGTGGTGTGAAAAAATTACAAAGGCGCCTCAGAACACCCAACCTCTTGGAAGCTTATTTAGAAAGAAAAGTAAGTAATGTGTTCCTTCTAAGAAAGATCACGAAAGAAGAAACACCGAGAAAATTAAGGATGGAAGAAGGTTTAAGTTGTGTGTTTTCGAAGATGTCATAGTGTGTGGAAGGTTTGGTCGAGTAGAAAAATGGAGGAAATGAATTTTTGAGACATTGAAAACAATCTTATTTTCTCTGCCCTAGATTGAAATAAGAGAAAGGTCAGAGGTCAGTTGCTCCAAGGCCATCATTCTTGCGTCAATTAACTGTCATTGGAAGTGGCGTCTTTCAAATTAGAAGGAGTAATGAAGGGTGGAGTCATTACCTTAGTAGTGGATACGTGATTAAGTAATTGAGAGAAAGTCTTGAATGAAAATTAGAAAAAGAATTGTAGTTAGGACAAATCACTGAGGAACACTACTATTAATAAATTTAAAGGAAGACCTGTGGCAGCCTACAACAGCTTCTATAGAACGACTGGGAAGAAAATCAGAGAGGATAAATTCCGAAAGAGATGAAAGTTTAAAAATCAAAGATTTGTGTAACACTCTATCGGAGCCTTTCAATCTGTTTAGCGCGATACCAAAATATTTACTGAAATGCCGAAGAGAGGAGAATCAAGAGTCAGAGAGAAGGGAAAGAAAATCATCTGTAGAACTTTTTCTTTCGAAAGCCATTCTGGCGATCACAGATAAGATTAGAAAATTTGAAATCTTCCAACTCTTAACAAGAAACTTTAGAAAGAACGGAGGTTGAAGATATGGGACGGTAGCTGTAGGATTGGAGAGGTACCCCTTTTTCGGCACATGCTGAATGAGAGTGCGTTTCCAGCGAGAAGGGAAGTTTGTAGTAGACAGACAAAGACGAAATATTATGACAGAGCAGGGTACAAGCTAAAAAGCACAAATTTTGAGAATTGCAGCATGAATACCATCAGTACCGTACGCCTTCTTAGTATAAAACTAAGAGAGAGCAGAAATAGACTTCTCCTGAAGAAATTACAATTTTAGACATAAATGAGTTGGGGAGGGGGAGAGGGTTGAAGGAGTAGTTATAGCTCCGAAATCATGTAAAGTTAAATTAGTGGCAAAAGTCAGCAAAAATCTCAGTTTTTGAAGATGGTAAAACGGCAATTATGCTGAAAGAAAATACAATTGGTGGGAATGAGGAAGAGGCAGAGTTTGAGTTGACATTTTTTGCAAACTGCCTGAAAGAGGAAGAGGAGTCAGAAAAATTATTGCATTTTGTATTGAGAAGTGAGTTTTTGGTTTTACAAAGAACTAGAACAGATTTTGCACGATTTCGGAATGAAATATAAATCGCACGTTTGAAAACAATGGTAATTCCTGAAGGCAACATCCCTGCGGCTAATTAGCACGAGAATAAGCAGAGTTAAACCAAGGTTTGTAGGGTTTAGTAGAAGGAAAATATTGTAGAATGTAGTCTCCATGCCACAGTGAATCACTTCATTAACGCGCTCTGCACAAGCATAGGAACCATTTCCACGGGCGATGTTCATTTCCACAGGAAATCATGTAAAGGAAATGACCGAAAGTTCCGCCCAACTTGGGCACCTGAAATGTCACAAACGTTTCCTCGAAATACGCTGAAGTCTTTCTTGCGGAACACTTGAAAAGATAGAAGAGGATACAGAGATAAGAAAGAGATCGGAAGAATCCAGAAGTTAGAGTTTGACAGTATAAGGAGAAGGATTAGAAATTTTTAAAAAAGGTCTAGAATATTGGGTTTATCTCGAAGACAATCATGGATACTGATGTTTATGTATATGTTAATCAAAGATGGTGATACAGCTTTTATCAAAGCTTCGACTGTCAATGGTGGCAAGTACTGATTAGGAAAACAATGAAAACTATTGTTTTAAAAGCTCCTTTTTCTTGGCAAACAAATTTAAGTGATTGTCAAACTGACATGAGAGACCATACGAAGAATTTGAGTTTTTTAAGTTGACAAAAGTTACAGAGTTTCTTGAAATTTTGATTCAGTTGAAAAAAGTAGCAACCATAAAATTTCCAAATTTATATTCATGGAGAAATGGTTCTATATGAATTTAAAATTTATGATTTTTCAGTCGCAATTTATAATTTACAGAAGACAGTTAAATAACTGCTTATAGTATCAAAGTATGCTTTACATAGTTTAGGAATGGGTATAAAAAAATTGCTTTTGTATGCAATTGCCAAAATGATTTCTAGAGAAAGGAAATTTTGAAAGACTATCAAGCATGTGACTACTTTGATTCTTTAAGGAAACCTTTTTGATTTATAAGAATTCGGCTTAAAAAATTTCAAATGTCATTCAGTAATTATTTTTTTCTATTTTTTTATTGAATGCTTTAAAGCTTGTTATGATTCATAAACACTTCTTACACTAATACATTTTCATGATCTGCATCTTATTAGTACCAGTCTGCGAAGTTACCGTGCCGAAATGAACTTGTTTTAAGTTTTAGGTTATTGTAAAGAACAAAAAGTGTTTCATATAGTAAGGTTAAACATTAAAAGCATTATTAAGAGATGATGGCTACTTGTTATCGTGGGTTAATTAATGATCGTGTCACATGTGCAGCTACCCAATACTTTGTTATTATTGATGCACTGATGAATTAATGTTGGCGAAACAGATCATTTTTATGCCAATATCTTGGCAATAATTTTCTTGGCTAAAAACCTCGTCATGAATTTAAAAATGTAAATTGTTTAAACCTAAGTTTGTTACAGTATAAAGTCATAATAAGTTTTTTAATAGCACACCACTTATTTAGGTATTATTTCACAATACCAATTACTTAATTAATAAATATTAAGCATTATTTTTTATTAATTGATAAAAATAACTTATTTTACAACTATTTAACATACTGATTATGAAATTCCCAAGATTTTAATTTTATTAATATCCTATGGTATAACAATAGACAAAGGGTAGATTACCCCTGAAACATAATCAGTTCGTAGGCATTAACGTACCTCTTCCACTCAGATTTATGTTTGATTAATTAAAAAGTTTTAAGCTTTACAAAAAAAAGGTATGATATTTCCAGTTTATAATAATTAAAAGAATAAATAATTCATTATTAGATACGCAACATTTGAGTACTTGAAGTGAAATTAAGTATTTAAAGTATTGCATTTTTGCAGTGTATTTTCTCATAATTTAGACTCTACTTGCATAGAATCAGAGACTTGCCAATGCATACAACACAATAGATACTTTAGCTTTGAACTTTATTTATTAAAAGAATCGTTCTAATTTCGACACCTTATTTATTGAGTTCTGCAGTTGGAATATATTGAATGAATTAGCAATTCAAATGTAACATAAATTCAATGACAAAGAAAATAGCTTTGATTATATCTTCATTTGAAAGGTTTGTCAAATAATTTACCTTTCTTATATCTTAAATATGTTAAAATATTCCAAAATATAGTTAAATTTGTTAGTTACATACCTATCTACTCATAAACTTGAGATCATGCACCCAGACTTAATGTTACTCATATTGTAA
>SEYY01022853.1:20000-45000 GCA_009176605.1 Armadillidium nasatum | reverse complement strand
CTTTAATACTTTATGCTTACCTGGATGTTCACCTCTGTGATGGGAGACCCCCCTTTGGGCTGGTTGATCAAGATGGTGTTGATGGCATCCAGCTCGTTACCAACGCTCAGGACCTTCAGCAGGACCACCACCACACTATCATAGATGGAGTTCCATCTGTAGAAACAAATGAAACATTAAATAAACTATCAGAAACTTATAAAATGCAATTTTATATAATTAATCACCAATAATTTCTTATGCTAAATTAAATTTTTTTTAATAGTACCTACTGCCTAGTTACCATTGGAGTCTTCAGTTTTCTTTTGGCGACCTCTTCGATCTGGTTGGCCGCCACTGGGGCCCTGTTTTAAAGGTTTCACAGGACTTGGATCTTGGCTATGGTCCTCCTCCACTCTCAACCCCCCTCCCTATTGCTCCAGCTCTGGACATCCCTCACATTTGCTGTCACCAACAGATTGACTGTGAAGGCACTAAAACAATAAGATATTTAAATATTCAACAAATTCAAAGATTATTAGTTAAATGATTTAAATCTTTATTTGTTAATATATTAGCACTAGACACCGCTATTGTTAGTACCTGCAGCGGTGGTGAGGCGATAGACTTGGGTTGTCATCCTCAGCCCTCAGGCACTCCTGGAGATACACAATCTCTGGGTTAGGATACTCAGGCTCCACAGGGAGGTCCTCCTGGTCCTGGTTGGCCTCACCAAAGGAGTTGAAGGCGGCCACATAGTTGGCACCATTGTCCGTGGTGGCGGAAAAAAAGGCACCATTATATATTATATATATATATATATATATATATATATATATATATATATATATATATATATATATATATATATATATATATATATATATATATATATATATATATATATATATATATATATATATATATATATAAGAGCTGGGTGTTGCGACTTTGTCGCACTATGAATTTTGAAGTCGCAAAGTCGAAAGTCGCAAACGTTTTGGAAAAGTCGGACTAAGCAAAGTCGCACAGCCAATTTTCCAACCCACCTAACCTGAGAAGTTTAGAAGGCATGGCCGGGCTAATAACTATTTTTTTTTTGCCACCCTAACGTTATATTATATATATATATACAAAAGAAGGATAGGATATATCATCTCTTCCTTACATACATATGAAGACGTAGAATATATATGCGTTATTTATACCAGTATACTGATATACAGCACATATATACAATAGGAAAAATAAGCACTCACCTAATAATTAATAATAATAATAATAATAATAATAATAATAATAATAATCAGTTTTGATGTCACTTCACTTTTTGTTTTTATAGCCAATGATAAGAACTTCTTGCAAATAAAAAATAAACTAACAGGAAAAAATATCAAAAAACATAGGAAAGGTTTCAACATTGCCCAACAAGTTTTACACTATTTTTTCTAGAATGATAGAAGTCAGCCATGCTTCTAACCTTTAAGGGTTAAAAAAAGTCTTTGTTCCTATTCAAAGTCGCGGAAAATTGGCTGTGCGACTTTGCTTAATCCGACCTTTCCAAAATGTTTGCGACTTTCGACTTTGCGACCGAAATTCATAGTGCTACAAAGTCGCAACACCCAGCTCTGATTTATATACATATATTCACCTATTGCATAGAAGAGTAGAAGGCTAATTTGAAGAACGTAAATTATTTACTATTTCAATAAAATAAAATAAAGTATAACCTAAACTTTACGTTATTCACTCCTACTGATAAAAAATAACAACAACAATATAATTAATTAGGAATTTCGGAACAGTAGAAGTGTAGAAGAGAAGAACCATCAAACATTAAAACTATGGAAACTTGTAAACTGACACTGATTTTTCATTCTGTCTGAGGCTTCATTGAAATTTTAAGAAAATTCTGAGAAATATTTTAGCCAAATTTCAAATTACTTTCGATATAAACCAATCGGCATATCGGGATCAGAGTATCGGGATTTTTCTGGATCCCATTCTTTCGGGATTAAAATTTTCACATCGAGATCCGGGATTCCGTACATTCACTGATATATATATATATATATATATATATATATATATATATATATATATATATATATATATATTTATATATATTATATATATATAATATATATATATTATATTATATATATATATATATATATATATATAAGGGATGGAGCGATACCAAAATTTTTACCGATACCTAAAATTTACAAAACGATACCGATACCCGATACTTGAAAATATATCGATACTTACCGAAACCGATACTTTATCCATTCATATACCAAAATTTTTACCGCTACCGATACTAAGATTTTAAAATTCACCGATACCGATACCTGAAAATATACCGATACTTACCAATACCGATACCGATACTTTACCGATACGATACTTTACTCCATCCCTAATATATAATATATATATATAGATATATATATATATATATATATATATATATATATATATATATATATATATATATATATATTATATATATATAATATATATATATATATATATATATATATATATTTGACAATTTTTAAAAAATTTTGTATCATATTGACGATAAAATTATTTGCCTTTTTACAAATCTTTTTCATTTATTTTTTTTGTCATTTCTCCCTGTGTTTAAAGATAACTGAGTTGACTATGTTTAACTCTTCGGTCTATGCCTAAATACTGATTGTATATTCTAGTTTTTGGAAGCTCACATAATTGCTTACAATTGGCTAACAGTTTTAACTTGCGTCTTTTCATAAGTCTTTTGAGTTTATCCTTGTTTTCTTATTTATGATCATCTGGAATTCAACTCCTTTCTGATCACTAGTTTGACTTTGGAACTTAGGTCAACTGGCGATATTCTTTATCTTATATATCTGTAGTTTCCACACTTACGTTTGTGGAGAGACTGGTTGGTCTGGTGGTGCTTTACTTAATCCATAGACTTTTGAAAAGGCATGGCGTGCATTGCTGCCAATATTCCTAATTTTGGAATTCCAATTCTACTTTCCTCATTCAATTTTATTTTTATTTTAAATTACTCAAAATCAGTAGTAGGTAATTCTGACCTACCTTTCATTATATTTTGATTTTTCATCAACAAAATTTTCTTTTCTTTTAATATTATCACATTATAATAATGACAAGAGCCTCCTCTTTTCTGTTTGTTTCATATTTACTTCATTTTTGCATCTAGGGTTGCAACTCGACTTCGACATAATGAGGTTTCTGGTGGAGTTACCCTAGCGTTGTGAAATTAATTTCTTTTAAAACTTACTCTATATATCTTCCTCATTACATCACCTTTAAATTTTTCTCTCTTTCTTCTGTCCTGTAAATAGTATAAACATTTCTGGTTGTATCATATACCACAAGTATTCTAAGATACCTCGTATCCAATAGGTTGAAATGATAGATTCCAAGAAACTAAGGATTAAGTTTTTTTTTTTTTTTTTTAATAAAAGTTCAATCTCACGGGCATGCCCTATTCGAGGAGAGGAAACTTTTTAGGTAGTATATACCATAGGATCCAAGTGGGATCGAACCGGCGCCCTCAAGCACGTGAGTCAATCACTTTACCGTTTGAGCCACGGTAAACGACAAGTTGCAAGGAGTTTTCTTCATTACAGTAATAAAATGACAAAACATATTAAAAAATGTTTTAAATGACCTGCCGAGTTGAAATAATTTTTTGATGACAATATTTCAAAACCTTCGAGAGTGAAAACAGCTACAGTTATGTCTACAAAAGAAAAAAAAAATGGTTTCAATTTCGTTTTTATTGAGTTCCACCTGTCTTCTGAAAATGATCAAATCAAAGGCTTTTAAAGACTTTATAATGATTCTTTATTGCATGACTACTCTGAATCGATTAGTTCAGCGAAATGTTATGTGGTCTCATTTTTTTTCTCCTCTATAGATGTTTCAGTACTCAGTAGTGCTCAGAGAAATTGTCCAATCGCATTTCATCGTACTTATGATTCTCTTGCAACAAAAGTGACATCAACCACTACTACAGACTAGTTGGCCGCAGTGCCTCCTTTTTCTCCATTTTTCAGCCACGTCTATGCTATTTAAAGCTCTTCATTTTTTTTTAATGATTATAACCACTTAAGAATTCTGCATGATAAACATTTTTGTGATTAAGGTTTTTAATTTTTTTTTTTTTTTTAGTAGAATGATTTATGTTAACATCAAATTCTGATATATATATATATATATATATATATATATATATATATATATATATATATATATATATATATATATATATATATATATATATATATATATATATATATATATATATATATATATATATATATATATATATATATTTTAGGTGTTGAATATCATAAAGTCTGAGCTATCGAAGACTTCAGACCCTCGTCCCAGTGATGTTCTGGCTTTAGCTTTGATATTTCTTGAAAAAGGGGTTCCCGATCAAGTAAATTATTATTATTATTATTATTATTATTATTATTATTATTATATGTGAGTTGAACAAGGAACATAAGAGGAATCTAACATTGCTCACATATTATGGTACTTTGTCTTTTGTTATATGAGTACAATTTCGAAATCTAATGGAAATTCTTTGTGTTAAGTGACAGTAACTTACTCTTTAAGTATTTTGCTTTTACATTTTGAATTTTGGTAATGTTTATAAATTCCATATTCTTCATTTTATCTTTTTCTTTCCTCTTGAATTTCAAATCTTTTTACCTGCGTATGGTTTGCCACATCTAAAGGAATATGGAGTGAAATACTCGTTGTGGGATTTTTAACATTGGAAAATATTTTTGGAAAATATTTTCTTGTCTTCTGAATACAAATAGTAAAAAGCTGAGATTTTAATGTGAAGAATTAAAATGAATAAAGTAATGAAAGAAATTAATAAAACATATTTACTTATTTTATTTCAGTTTTATAGGGTGAGAGAGGGATTATTCCGAAATAGAGGTTCAGTTTTATCTGGTAGGGGGGACTAAAGGTTAGGATAAAAAAATTAAAACAAAGAAATGGTTTTCGTCTTAGAGGTTAGGGTTTAGTTTTGTGAAGAGTGCTAAATAAGAGATAAATTAAGAAGATGGTGATTAATAAATGGAAGAATGCAAACCAATTTATGTCTGATAGATTTACAGGAAATTGTGAATAAAATTTCAACTTTTGAGATGACAGTGCTTTTTACTTATCTTGTGATTCTTTTGTTGTATTAAAATATTCGTAAAAAATTATAAATATATCAAAAAATTTTTTTTTAAATTAAAGTTTTCATCTTTTTTAACTGTAATATTTCGGTCTAATACATATTTACTAGTTTTCCAGCACTTTCCTTTTCCCTTTTACTGTATTTACTTATGAAAATTAGATATTCTTTTAAATCGTCATATTTTAATAATTTTTTAAAAATTTTAAATATTCTTAAGTGGACATGTAGCTCCGTAGTCTTCTTTTTGATCTCCCAAACGAGTGGTCCTGGAACAAAGTTTCCGTGGTTGATTCACCTTTTTATTGAGATATAAAAGTTAAAATAGATATCATTAAAAAACATTTAGTTTACGGTCGCCACATGAACGAATGATGTGCATTTCAGATGGCGTCCAGTTGATAGCTAATGAAATAAAGATTAGCAGCTTTTCTATGTAAAGATATTGCGAAATAAAAATTTGAAATTTGGAATTTTGCTTCCAATATCTATTACTTTTATTTTTGTTAATAATAATAAAAGTTATCATTATTTGCATGATTTTGATTTATTCATAATGCGGATCATTGAAATGCGAACCGCCCAAATAATACAACAAAACGGCCATAAATCACGTACCATCAACATAAAGAATGGAGTTCCCCAAGGAGCCATACTCTCCCCAACTCTATTCAACCTTTACACAGCAGACCTCCCACAACCCCAAACAACTTTCACCCGCATCACCTCATACGCCGACGACATAACTATAGCCACCACTCACGAAGACCTCACCACCGCAACATCACTCACTCAAGACTACCTAACTCAACTCCAAACTTGGCTAGTCGAAAACAGGATGACAGCATCACCAAACAAATCCTCCATAACCCTTATAACAACAGACAAACACATATCCAACACCCACCCACAAGTCCTACTAAACAACACCCCCATACCCTTCAACAAAACCCCAAAGATCCTCGGCCTAACATTTGACACTCGCCTCACTTTCTCCAAGCACATTCAAAATACCACCTCAGCCGCAAACAGAAAACTCAACATCCTCAAAACAGTGGCCAACACAGACATACACAACAACATACAAACCTCAATTGCAATCTACAAACAATTTATACGCCCCACCATTAACTACGCTTCCCCTGTCTGGCACCCTCTGCTCTCCGACAAAAACTTAACGACACTCCAAATAATGCAAAATAAAGCCCTTCGCACAATCACCGGCTGCACACGCACAACCCCTCAACAACACCTACACAACGAAACCAAAATACTACCCATAAGGAATCACCTCGAAATGATAGGCACCCAATTTTACGCAAAAACACGCCTACCCACTCACCCATGTCACAATACTCTCCTCCAACCTACCCCACAAAGACTAACACAGCCTCCATCGTCCACCGGCGCCTTTTACAAACAGATCCTAAATCACATCCCCCTCCCCGCCCCAATACCACAACAACCAAACATATACACACTCAACTAACACATTCATACATGATCAACAGACCTCCAAACAACATCCTTAACAGACCCCCCCCCGAAATAAACCCCGACTTCAACAACCTCCCAAGACACTTACAAACCTCACTTGCAAGATTGAGATGCGGTCACCACCCAAACCTACAACATTACAAACACAAATTCAAAAATAAACCAGGCAGCATCTCCCACCTGTACTAGATGCGGAATGGCCCCGGAGACCGTGAAACACTTTCTATTACGCTGTCCTTCCAACTCTCGCCCCAAAATCTTCTGGGGCATCACTTCTTTGAAGGATCTCTGGACGAGACCGACTGCGGCAGGAAGCTTCATTAGCGAAGTGTGGCCGCCTCAACAAGGGGTGGTCAGGGGGTGAGAAGGTAAAAAAAAAAAAAAAAAAAGGTATATATATATATATATATATATATATATATATATATATATATATATATATATATATATATATATATATATATATATATATATATATATATATATATATATATATATATATATATAAACTCTCCTAACTACAATCTTGCCAAATTTTTAGTTCCTTATCTTAGATTCTCTAACTAAAAACGAATATACCTTGCCAGACACTTTCGACTTTATCAATTACCTAAATTCTTCTTCTTTTGGCACTTGCTTCATGAAAAGCTTTGGTTTTGATTCTTGGTATACAAATCTTTCTATTTCTGAAACCATCAATAACTAATGAATTATTTCACTACAATCAAAACATTATTTGAATGGATCATCTCTCATTCACCTAAACTTTTAAAATTTTATCTCTTGAAGATTCTATATTCCTTTCCGACGAGGAACTATATCCAAATTGATGGTATGGCTATGGGCTCTCCTTTAGGTCCTGCTTTTGCAAATAGCTTTCTCTGTTATTATAAAAAACAATGGATCAGCCTATGCCCCCCCCCTCTATTCAAACCCATTCTCTGTCGCCGCTACATGGATGACTGCTTCGTAATTTTCAAGGAGAAAGCTCATGGCAATATGTTTCTTACAATATATGAATGAGAGACACAACAGCTTAAGATTCACTAGGGAACAAAAAGTTAATAATTCCCTATTTTTTCAGATGTATATGTTACGCATATTAACAACATTTAAAACATCTGTTTATAGAAAACCTACTTCTACCCTTCTTGCTACAAACTATTTTTAGCAATATACCTCATAAGTTTATTCTATTAGATCTAGAATCTATAGAGCATTTAAAATTTGCTTTGACTGGCATTTATTCCTTAAAGAGATGGAATTTATTAAAATTCTTTTCCATTTTAATTTATTTCCTAAGTTCCAAATGGAAAAAAGTATTAACGTGTTTCTCGCTGATATCTTTAGTGCTACTCTTCATTTTCCTACTGTTCCTAAGCAAAACATATATCTAAAACTTCCGTATTTAAGGTCCCTTACATCCCAACTTAACAAAATATTCTTACTGTACTTGAAGCTACATTCCCCCCAGTGCCAGTTTATTCTTACAATTTATAACTCTCCTCTCAATTTACACTTCTTCAGACACAAGGAATCTATCCCAATGCTTCTCAGATCCTCAATTTATTTATTTAAGTGTGCCAGCTGTAATGCAGCATATGTAGGACAAACTGGTCTACATTTAAAAGTGAGGATTGATAAGCATAGAGGAGTTTCCTTCAGAACTGACCTTCCTCTTTCCTCTCCTGAACATCCTACCATAAGAGACCATGAAGATACCAACTCTTTTTCTTCTTCCGATTCCATCTCTTTATACTTGAAGAACAGAAATTTAATGAAGAAAAAGGGTGGGTATGACCATGGTCTTTATATATATATATATATATATATATATATATATATATATATATATATATATATATATATATATATATATATATATATATATATATATATATATATATATATATATATATATATATATATATATATATATATATATATATATATATTCACCGTGTTAGGTTCTTGTGGAGCAGAAGTGTGATATTTTTATAGACACTTTTGTATTGTTGATGGGTGATGGAACACTTTCTCTGAATGCCGTTGTTGACGCTTTCATGAATGCTTTTCCTATTGTCTCTTGCGGCCTTGAATGTAATACGAATTCTCTCCGACTGCGAGACCTCATTGAAAATTATTTCTTTGCATATGGGCATCTTGTTGACGTAAGTTTTTTATGTTTTTTTCCGTTCTTATGGGAACTAAATTTTCTTCTTAAAATACCTATAGCTTACCTATATCGATGCCACATTTCGTCACGTCTAGATGTAGACAATAATATGAAATTTCACACTTATCATCACTTCAGGGGGCTAAGCCTACATCTGTAAAATAAAAATACAAAAATCCTATATATATATATATATATATATATATATATATATATATATATATATATATATATATATATATATATATATATATATATATATATATATATATATATATATATATATATATATATATGAGAGAGAGATCACTCGTCCATAAATTGAACCCAATGAAGGTCGCTGTTAGAAAATATACAGAAGGCTTTTCCAATAAACTAAAACACCTTCCAAGTGGCGGAGGAGCGCCGTGGAAAGACTTTTGTACGTTATCTGACTATAATGTCAGGGGTTTAATTCTTGGGGAAAATATTTATTTATATTATTGCCAGTTCCGCCAAAACAGTTTTTGTTTCCATGTTAATGTTGCTTTAATAATCTAGGATTACCCGAGCAGAATGTCATATGACGATAATTGTGGTTCCAAGCATCCTCCTTTGGATGTAGGTATATATTAGTGATGGATATGATGTCATATTTTCTCATTTGAGGATGCGGATGCAGATGTCGAATTTTGGTGAATGCGGATATAGAACTTTCGTTAAGCGCGGATGTGGTTATGAATACGGATATAGAACTTTCGTCAAGAATGTTGAATTTTCGAAAGTGCGGATGCGAATGAAAATGTTAATTTTGATGAGGATGCGAATGCGGATGCCATTATATATATATATATATATATATATATATATATATATATATATATATATATATATATATATATATATATATATATATATATATATATATATATATTAGTGATGGATCGGATGTAATTTTTTCTAATTTGCGGATGCGGATGTCGAATTTTGGAGAAGTGCGAATGCGGATGCGGATGTTGAATTTTCGAAAGTGCGGATGCGGATGCGGATGTTGAATTTTCGAAAAGTGCGGATGTTTAATTTTGATGAGGATGCGGATGCGGATGCGGATGTTAATTTTGATCAGGATGCGAATGCGTATGCCATCACTAATATATATATATATATATATATATATATATATATATATATATATATATATATATATATATATATATATATATATATATATATATATATATATATATATATATATATATATATATATATATATATATATATATATATATATATATATATATATTTCATTATCACCTTTCCCACTTTCGTGGGGTGGTGCCCGCCACAATTCCCTTACAATCAACCCCTTCCAACCCCTTTCACCACCGCCCTTGATCTCTCTCTGTCTCTACAAATATTCTACCCTCTTCTAAACTCAAATTCCTTCCATCAAAATCTCTCACTCCATCCATCCATCTCCACTTCGGCCTTCCCCTATTCCTACCTCTATCCACATGGAATCTAAGTACCTTGCCCACCATTCTGTCCTCATTCATTCTTCACATATGTTCAAACCATTTTAGCACATTCTCCTCCTCTCTATCAATTACACCCTTCTTCCATTTACACATCTCCTTTATTCTTTCATTTCTAATCCTATCAATCCTTCTCAATTTATATATCGCTCTCAAATCTTTCATCTCAAAGACATTGAAACTTTTTCTCGACCGAACACTTATCATCTATGTTTCACACCCATACAATACAGAAGGTGAACACATACATTCAAACATTCTTATCTTTATTTCTTTCGAAATTTTTCCTTTCTTCCATACTTTTCTTAGGACCCCCAATACTTTCATTCCTTCTACCACTCTGTTCTTTATTTCTTTTTCCGTCCCACCCTTACCTTCCACCCAACATTACTAGATATTTGAATTCATTCACCTCCTCAAGTTTCCATTCTCACACTTCTTCAAACCAATTCCTCCCTCCACATTTCCTCATCCCCACCTCCAATCCTCATAACTTTATTCTTCGCTGGATTGAATTTCAATCTCGTGTTTGCACATTTCCCTTCAAACTCTTTCACAAGTATTCTCATCTTTTCTCCAGATTCTGCCACCAACACATGCCGCATCATCTGCAAAAAGTAAAACATTCACTTCTCATTCACCCTCCATATTTCTCAACGTAATACTCTTCCCTTCTCTCTCCATTTTTCTAAGTAAGCCATTCATCAATAGATTAAATAACATGGAGATATTACACACCCCTGTCTCAATCCCACTCCTATGCTAAACCAATCCGAAAGTTCTCTCTTCACCCTCACTTTTGATCTACAATTCTATATATATATATATATATATATATATATATATATATATATATATATATATATATATATATATATATATATATATATATATATATATATATATATATATATATATTAGTGATAGATCGGATGTCATATTTTCTAATTTGCGGATGCGGATGTTGAAATTTCCGAAAGTGCGGATGCGGGTGCGGATGTTGAATTTTCGAAAATGCGGATGCGGATGTTGATTTTGGTGTGGATGTTGATGCATATATATATATATATATATATATATATATATATATATATATATATATATATATATATATATATATATATATATATATATATTATATATTATATATATTTAAAATAAAAATAATTACAATAAAATAATAAAAATAAAAAAAAAAAAAAAAAAAAAAAAAAAAAAAAAAAAAAAAAAAAAAAAAAAAAAAAAAAAAAAAAAAAAAAAAAAAAAAAAAATATAATGGCTGGACTATTTTGAAAAAAAAAAAAAAAAAAACTTCATCGAGTGACAAGAACAGTTGAAGAAGCTTGATGATTTAAGGGTGGGCAATGAGTTTTAATTATAAAGACTCCAATATCCTAAGATCAAGAAGGGAAAACGAATGTTGAAGGATAGAGAAATTAGAAGTAAAAAAGGGTTGGTATCTACATGGTCCCTAATGGCAGAGTGTTCAGCAGAGTAAAGGGGAAGGTCAGTTCTAAAGAAAACTCCATTATGCTTATCAATCCTCACTTTTAATTGTATTGTAGACCAGTTAGGCCTACATACACCGCATTACAGCTGGCACACTTAAATAAATTATTGAGGATCTGAGAAGCATTGGGAGAGATTATTTGTTCCTGAAGAAAGTATGAACTGCCATTAGAGGAATGTAGCTTCAAGTATAATAAGAATATTTCTATTAAGTTGACATGTAGGGATCGTAATACGGAAGTGTTAGGTATATTTTTTGTTTAGGTACAGTACGAAAATGACGAGTGGGTCTGAAGATATTAGTGAGAAACTCGTTAATACATTTTTTCATTTGGAACTTTGGGAATTAATTAAATGGAAAAGTATTTTAATAAATTCTATCTGTGTAGAATATATATATATATATATATATATATATATATATATATATATATATATATATATATATATATATATATATATATATATATATATATATATATATATATATATAAAATTAGTGATGGACCGGATGTCATATTTTCTCATTTGCAGATGCGGATTTAGAATTTTCGTCTGAGTGCGGATGCGGGTGTAGTATTTACGTAAGTGCGGATGCTGATGATAATTTTGATGATGAGGATGATCCGCAGATGCTATCACTATATATATATATATATATATATATATATATATATATATATATATATATATATATATATATATATATATATATATATATATATATATATATATATATATATATATATATATATTTATTTATTTATTTATTTATTTATTTAGGATGGATCCAAGTATCGGTAAATTTTGTGGTATCGGTATCGGCTAAAAAACGACCGATACCAAAATCTTACATGAAAGAAAACATGATTTCTGTTGAAAGATAACTGCTCCTTCACAGAAGTTTATGTCACATTTTAAATTTTTATTATTATTATTATTATTATTATTATTATTATTATTATTATTATTATTATTTTTATTATTATTATTATTATTATCTGAGTAGGAATAAAAGTCGCGTGAGATCGAGTGGGTATATATATATATATATATATATATATATATATATATATATATATATATATATATATATATATATATATATATATATATATATATATATATATATATATATATATATATATATATAATCCACTGGTGGACAAAGGTCAGAACCCTACCAATTTTCCCCAGAGTTGGGAAATATTGGAAATCTGGTCAAATTTCTGGCGGACATGCCTTGATACACGTCGATTGAAAGTGTGTAAGTCAAAGAAAGTTGGAGAAACAGATATAAGTGAGTATGTTCCAGATTTTATAAGTTTAGTACATGTAAAATTGAGCATAGGGGTTAAGTCTGAGATCAGAGAGTTGGACAGAAAAAGGATGAGACTGTGTAGAAAGGCTTTAGCATGAGCCCTTCTCAGTGGAGGAGATATGCGACTGGAAAGTTCAGAAGAGCAGTGTCTATTGTAATAGCGATAGTATGCAGAAAATGTCACAACAATTCTACGGGCACAAAGAGACTGGAGAGAATTAGTGAGAGCCGAAGAATTGATTAGACCAAAGTGAGAGCTGTATGAAGTAAACTACCACAGATATGTGAAGGATACTATAAACAGAGGCGAACAATTACTATATAAAGAGCAAGCAACTGGGGTGGTATAAAAAATTACGAGTGCTCCTCAGAACATCCAACCTCTTAGAGGCTTGTTTAAAAAGAGAAGTAATGTGTTCCTTCTAAGAAAGATTACGAGAAAAAGAAACACCGAGAATATTAAGGACTGACAAAGGTTGAGTTGTGTGTTTTCGAAGATGTCATAGTTGTGTGGAAGGTTGAATCGAGTAGAGAGATGGAGAAACCGAGTTTTTTTTAGGCATTGAAAACGACCATGTTTTCTCTCACCAATTGAAAACGTCATGTTTTCTCTCACCAATTGAAAACGCCATGTTTTCTCTCACCCAATTTGATATACAACAAAGTTCAGAGAAGGTGCATTTAAAAAAAAAAAAAAAATCAATAGTTAGTCAGTTTTTGGCTTATAACATTTTTCCTCTAACTCTGGGAACAAAAGTCTGTTAGAAGCCTTTGTATCATAAAATTCTGAATATATAATCCAAATTTCAAGTCATTCCAAAAAGTGGTTTGGCCTCGCTATTCATTCGAAAAAGGCTTAAATTTCAAAAAAAAAAAAAAAAAAAAAAAAATTTTTTAAGTTATAGGCTCAGAAAAACTCTAGAAATGGACTTTTTTCACCGGGAAAAAAAGTATATACACTGAAAATTTTAGAAGATTCGGCTGAAAATTAAAAAAAAAAATTTGAAATTTGACTGTCCCTTTTAAGTATAATTTGTCATTTTAACCCCGGCACGCAAATCCCAGTTTTCCCTGATTTTTAGCCGGGGCTGGAGCCCGGTCGGTTATATATATATATATATATATATATATATATATATATATATATATATATATATATATATATATATATATATATATATATATATATATATATATATATATATATATATATATTTTAAATTTGGTTTATTTTGCAGAATTTATTGAGATTAATTTAATATCAGCCGAACCAGGAAGTCAAGGTTGGTTTCTCCAAAATTTGCATAAAATATCAACTCTGGTATTCAAATGACCATCTCTGTAAATGAGATATAAAGAACAGATCTTAGTTATGAATATGAATATGAACAACTTCAACACAAAAGTTCATATACTTCATACTATTATATAAAAGAACTTTTTAAACGGAATGTTTCTTTTTGAGAAACGTTTTAGTTCCTCATCCGGAAACGAGTAGTGTCCACAAGTGTTCCTTGAAAGCAAGTTTGGTTCATTTACCCTCTACTGCAGCAGCATCAACGAGTTATCTATCAATAGAAAATATGATTCGAACGAATTAAGCTGTCAGGTTTATTTTGATATTGCATTACACTTTATAGGCTTTTGTTTTAAACTGTGCAATCACAAATAAGTTGTATATCCAAAGATATGTTTATTATTTAAGATATGTTTCAAAAGAATTTCAAAGGCAACTATTCTTTAAGAAGACTTCGAAATTATGAAATCGTTCGATTTGAAATCCTTTAGAGAACTTTTTAAGTATGGAAGCGTTTTGAGAACTGATTTTACAAAAAATAGCAACCTACCATTTTACTTTCAGTGCTAGCTGTTTTTATAGATTCTATAGATTCTAGCTACATGATTTTGTATTTAGCTATTTAAAATATATAGTTTTATATATATATATATATATATATATATATATATATATATATATATATATATATATATATATATATATATATATATATATATATATATATATATATATATATATATATATATATATATATATATATATATATATATTATTTATTTATCACCTTTCCCACTCTTGTTGGATGGTGCCCACCACAATTCCCTTACAAAGATACCCACTCCTACCTTTCATCCCCCTTCACCTTCGCCCTCTATCTCAAATTCCTTCCACTCAAAATTTCTCTCACTCCATCCATCCATCTTCATTTTGCCCTTCCTCTCCCCTACATCCTTCTACCTAGGATCTAAGTACCCTGCCCACCATCCTTTTCTCATTTATTCTACACACATGTCCAAACCATCTTAGCACACCCCCATCCGCTCTATCCACTACACCCCTCCTCCATTCACAGATCTCTTATTCTCTCGTTTCTAATCCTATCAACACTTCTCAAACTACATATCGCTCTCAATCCCTTCATCAATCCATTCAAACTTTTCTTCGCCCGAGCATTTATCATCCATGTTTGATACCCATACATTACAAAAGGCAAACACATACACTCAAACATTCTTACATTTATTTCTTTTGAAATTTTCTCTTAGTGCTCCCCAACACTTTCATTCTCTCTACCACTCTATATCCTTTTCCGTCCTCCCTCAGCCTTCTACCAGTATACCTAGATATTTGAATTCATCCACGTTCTCAAATTTTTCCCCCATTCCTCCCCCAAACCCATAAATACCCAATACTCCCTCTGTAACCTCAATCACACCCAGATTATTCTGACTCCCATACTACCACTTCCTTTCACACATCTCCACCACTTATCTTTCATAACCATTACCACTCCTTATCTTGCTCTAACCCTCACATTTACTCCGGCTTATATCCATTTCTACATCCCAAATGACACCTCCCCTTCACCTTTCAATTTCGTTTCTGCCAATGCCAACACATCAAAACCATTTTCCTTCAACACTTTTCTACTCCTTCCCGTTTCTTTATTCACTCTTTTGTTCACACTTTCAGCACCTCAGTAGCTCCCCTCCTTTCGGCCATCCATCACTTCAGTTTCTCTCACTCACTGACACATACGAACTATGACGTTTTATGGTAGGTCCCACTTCCTGAATATACTACCAATTTCTTGAGGCTCCCACTCCTGTTTAAATTCACCACCTGTCAACGCAAAAATAATTGTACAAACTGTGTTTCGAACCATATACTTAATAAGCAATAGCTTGAAATTCTACCACTGGCTTGTGAGATAGAATCTATTTCAGTAGACCTAAAGTTTCATATTTCAATAGTTTTGTTTAGCAATGTGACTTCAAAATAAGACACTACGGATAGCAGAAAACCTAAATTTTATGGGAATTGAATATTTTCAATCTTGTTTCAACCTTCATGAGTTCTGTAAACAAGTTAGTATCGGTATCGTATAGGTACTAGGTATCGGGTCTTTTAAAATTGTTGGTATCGGTTAAAATTTTGATACCGCTTCATCTCTATATATATATATATATATATATATATATATATATATATATATATATATATATATATATATATATATATATATATATATATATATATATATATATATATATATATATAAAATCACTGTTTCTTATCATATAACCCGGTAGCCGTGCCTGTCAGGGGCTACTCCTTCAGAATCTGCACGTATTTCTGTCCTGAAATATTCGGTTTTCTTCCACCTCTTCCAGTGTTTCACCTCTTCATTGTGTTATTTCTGTAACAGTCTTCATCTAATTCTTCCTCAGTTTTCTCGCCTTTCTCCTCACCTCTGGTCTCCGCTTTGACAACTCTCTCTGCCTTTCTCTCCTCTACATCCTCTTCACGTGTCCAAACTATCATAACTGATTTCTTTCCAAGTACTCCTAAATTGGCTTCACCTTCAGTGCCTCCCTCACTCCTTATCCTATCACTCTGCGACACTCCCCTGCTGAATCAGAGCACTTATATATGCATCTTCTGTTTTGCTCTTACGTATTGTATTCATTGTCCAACATTCAGAACCGTACAACAATAGTGGTCTCTGCATCGATTTATATTTTAAGAGTTAAACCTTTGATGGTATCCCTTTCTCCTTTAGTAACAGAGATATAACATTCCCATATTCTTTGAGAATCTCCTCTTTCTTTCACTCAACTTATCATCCAGTCTTCCTTTTTTTTTAATTATACCCCCCTCCCAGAAAAATAAACGAAAACTGATATATATATATATATATATATATATATATATATATATATATATATATATATATATATATATATATATATATATATATATATATATATATATATATATATATATATATATATATATATATATATATATATATATATATATATATATATATATATATATATATATATATATATATATATATATATATATATATATATATATATATATATATATAGCCAGAAGATCAGAGAGAAAAATACGGAAAAGCCATAAGTGTTCTAATAAGTCTGTATGTAGCAAGCTTGTTGGGAGCCTTTAATCCAGAGGTAAGTTTTAAGTTCTAATTATAAATTTGTTTTTGTAAGAGTAACTGTTAGAATGCTTGTTTTCGAAAAAACTTTGGAACTGGAAAGGTTTACCTCTTCCTACCCTCCTATTCTGGTGTTTTTTCAGATATATTAAACTCTGGTTACAAATTTAGCTTTCTTAAACTTTAATATTAACTTTGCCTCCATATCCTTGTTTGTTACCTTAACAATCGGTTAATTATGTAAGTGAATAATAATAATAACGATGAGGATGCAATGTGTCGAGGCACTGCCGAAAGTTTTTCAGTACAGAAATGTTTAATTTTTTTTTATTTACTAATAAAGGTATACGATCTAATGCTTGTTTCCTTGCATTGTTTAATTAAATCTGATTTTGCTAATATGCCAAATTTGTTTTTTTTCTTGTATTTTTTATTCTTTTAATTTTTATTTATTTATTTATTTTTTTGAAGAGTGATGAAGACAGATTCCGCAGAGAACGTCGTTCGAATTCATTGAATTTATATGGCGAAAGGAATTTATACTTAAATGAATTCCCGCCTTTTAATTCCAAGCCTCCAATGCAAATGAATAAATGTCGACTCATTCCCACCAAAGTTCCTGATAAAGAGGAGGACAAATATGAAGAAAAGAGTGAGAAAGAAGAGAAGGAGAAGGATGAGAAAACGGACGAAGAAGTGGATGAGATAAAAAGTTCAGAATGTAGTTGTTGTCTTTGCTGCGTTGATTTACTTTTGTTACAGGTAATGAATACCAAAAACATTATTTCACTCTTCCTTCATTATTATTGTTATTGTTGTTATTATTATTATTATTATTATTATTATTATTATTATTATTATTATTATTATTATTATTTGTTATTAAATAAATTTAAAAGTTATTTATCTATTAGGTTTTGAGGCTCAATAGAAACCAATGGGATGTATTTAGATTAGGTTAGATTAGAAGCCAATTTTCAGAGAACTGAACAACTTCCATATTATTATTATTATTATTGTATATATTAGTATAGGACCTACTGTAATATTGTAAACTTTTAAATGTACTTTCTTTTCTGAATAGAATTGTGGAAATTATTATTATAATTATCATCATCTTGCTATATTGTAGTTCCCCATTTATTTTCTTGGTAATCAGTGTACTAATGTATTTGAAACATTGTTTGAAATATCACTCATGTGTTATTATTATTATTATTATTATTATTATTATTTTAGTCTATGTTGTCTTCTGACTTCCCATCTATCGAGGATCGTGCAACAATTCTAAAGCTTGTTGAGTCTACTCCAGACCTTTGTGGATCATCATCTTTGCATGTTCTCTGCCTTGATTCAAACCAACAAGTCTCATATTTATTCAAAAATCAACCAAATGCATTGTTGCAGTACTGCAAAGTACGTATATATATATATATATATATATATATATATATATATATATATATATATATATATATATATATATATATATATATATATATATATATATATATATATATATATATATATATACAAATTAGTGATGGTATACCAAGTCGAAATTAAATTTAATCCAAGTTTTTGCAAATCCCATTGTAATAAAAATAAAATAAATTTTTGTAGCAAATATTTTTATTGATATAATAAATATAAAGTACTAATATAATGTTTAATAATTATAATGAAATAAAAATAATTTTTCAATTTTTAAATCGCAATGTTAAAAATGAATTAATGTAGTATATATAAAGTAGTTTAACTGAAAGAAAATATAATAAATAATATATCATGAAATATTCCAGGAAATTAAAATTATAATTAATTAAATTTATTAATTAAAATTTGCACCTCATCTTAATTCTCTCAATTAGCAAAATAGAAACATATAGGTACAACTAGGTCTAATTACCTGAGAGACTGTTGAAATGTAATATGGAGTCCCTCAAGGTTACATTCTCAGTTTTTATTTTCTAAAATAATATGATTTTTTTATGTATGTAGTTGCACGTGGTTGATTATACACTTTTGTTTTCTGATCTAAATCTTCAGCCGGCGAGTGAAATAATTCAGGAAGCTTTTACTCACGAGGGAAGTGGTCGGAGTTATGCCGTTAAATTTTTCAATGTCAGATGCCCTAAAGTAACCATCAATTAACAAAAATTTCTTATAATTTTGATCAAAGGTCAACTAGGATTGCAAATGTTTAAAATATTAAAGGTAAAGCAGAAAAAGCCATGGTATTATTAAAATAGTTGTGAAATAAAATTAAGGAACAAATTGGAGAATTCTGTTGTCTTTATAAAATATCGTATGATTAAGTATAAATTTATTTTTTGATTTCCTCTAGAAAATCTTTGCACATTCCTTGATTATTAACAGTTCCAGGAAATTTGGCTACTGGAACTCTCCTTTGCAGTTAAGTATACTTCTTTAAAACTGAAGCAGCTTATATCATGCCATTAACAATAAAAATCCGTCACGGTAGAGTGATTAACCAAACGACACTTGATGACGCTGTTTTGATCCCATTTGCAAATCCTAAGGAAAAAAGTTCCTACACCTAGAATAGGGAAATGCTCGTGAGGGTGAATTTTTTGGTATGAAAAGAAAAGTTATCTGGGCCTGAGCTTTTACTCTAAGTGCAACATTGTTGAAGAGTCATAACTCAAAGAGATTTTTTTATTAAATATTATAACCATTATTTTTTCACACAACGTTCAATGACTTACCTTGTATGCATCCAAGAAGTAATACAGCTACTATATATAATATTTTAAGCCAATTTTGCTATTTTAATATTCTTTTTCTTTATCAGTTAGAAAAAAAAGTTTATCAACTCATTATGACTTATAAAAACGCTGTTTATTACTGCATTGCGAATCTGGTATAAACGAAGTGTGATAAAAAAATACATTGAATAATATTACGAACGAAGTAATAAGTTTACCTCAAATTTGAGTTAATCTCCTTCAAAGTGTTCTCTTTGGCTAGCGATGCACTTATCCCAAAGTCTATTCCATGAATGGAAGCATTTCTTGAAGCCTTTCTGAAGGGCATTTAGCAGCACCATTGTGGCCCTCTGAATGTCGGGAATGGTATCAAAACTTTTTCCTTTTAACACTTTTATTTTTGGTAAGATCCAGAAGTTGCATGGTGCTAAATCCGGAGAGTAAGGCGGATGTGGACAAACATGAACCTTTTTGTGGCCAAAAATTCGCGGTTCAGAAACGAGCTGTAGCACGACGCGCTGTCGTGATGAAGGAGGAATCCATTTGCTCATTTTTCTGGTCTCTTTCTTCGTACATCGTTTCGCAGATGTTCCAGTACGCCCTTGTAATATTCGAAGTTTACAGTTTCTCCTCTTGAAGCGAACTCTGATCGCACTATGTCCTTGCTATCAACAAAAAAAAAAAAGATGAGCATGACCTTGACGTTCTATTTTGATTGACGTGCCTTCTTAGGGCGAAGAGAGGCACTCGTTTTCCACTGGGAAATCTGCATTTTTGTCTCAGGGTCATAGCCATACACCCAACGTTCATCTCCAGTTATAATTTTATAACGATACAATTTATATAATTTTATAATTTATAAATTTTATAATTTTGTCTATGAAGTCGAGATCTACATCAAGACGATCCTTCAATTCCACGCTAACTGACACACAATTTTCCTCCTGTTCGTTGGTCAAAAGGCGGGAACAAATTCCGCACTCAGTTGTCTCATTTGCAAATTGTTAAAATGTTTTGCACGGACCCGTATCAGATGTTCATTTCTTCGGTAAGCTCTCTAATTGTCGATTGCTTGTTTGAATGAACCATTTTTACAACTTGCAGCACATTTTCGTCAGTTTTTGAATTCGAAGGACGTCCCGACCATTGCTCGTTTTCAGCCGACTCATTTCCGCTTTTAAATCACCCGTACCATTTTATGAGCTTCTTTGGCACTTTTTTGCAACTTACAACAGAATGGAACACATTGTTCAAAATCCATGAGGCATCACAGACACGGTAAACACGACCTCACTCTTCCTGCTCTCGAAGCTGACTGATGAGTCACAACTTGTTCAAACCAGACACTGACTATCTCAAAGGATCAGGCTATCGAACATTTTACTCCATATGGATGTAGCGTCATCAGTTACTGCTATGCAATTTCATTCACCGTATATATATATATATATATATATATATATATATATATATATATATATATATATATATATATATATATATATATATATATATATATATATATATATATATATATATATATATATATATATATATATGCTCCTATTATTGACTGTTTACACATGGGTTCTAGGTCATGTGTAAATAGAATTGCATGATGAAGTAGCTGCTGAAGCAAAGGATTTCTTTATATACCTGCTAAATTACAATATTCAAGCACTGATTTAATATATTAATTAAAGGAAATGTAACATGTGCAAGAAACTGCATAAAGATCTTTGGTCAGTTGATAAATCTCAGCCCTTGATTTGAGATAGTAGAGAAGGAGAAACTGGATTGACTAGACTTACACTTGATTTTCTTTCATTTGAAAAGTTCACCTTTTCCAGAATACTCCACTTAGATGTTATAATTGTTATATAAGACATTCTTAAAACATTTTTAATGAGTGCCATATTTTTCCTCATGTTTGAACAATGCTTTGGATTTAAAATTAGAAAATACACTCTCCTAGACCTTTTCTGAATCTGTATATATATTGATAATATATATATATATATATATATATATATATATATATATATATATATATATATATATATATATATATATATATATATATATATATATATATATATATATATATATATATATATATATATATATATATATGATGGGAAGAAGCTTAGGGGGTGTGGGGGAGATTTAAGGTGGTAATGGTAGAAAGTGCAAGGAATGTATGTGGGGTGAGGAGGGAGGGAGAAAAGTGTAAAAGAAAGGGAAGTGAATGGGGGTGTGAGGAGGTATGAACCGACCGGGGCACCGGCCACGGCTAACCCCGGCCCCGGCCCCGGCTAAAAAATCAGGGAAAACCGGGGTTTGCCTGCCGGGGTTAAAATGGCAAATTATACATGAGGGGACAATCCAATTTCAAATTTTTTTTTTTTTTTTAATTTTCAGCCGATTCTCCTGAAATTTTCTGTGTATATAGCTTTTTCCTCAGTGAAAAAAAAGTCCATTTTTTAGCTTTTTTCTGAGTTTACAACTGCTAAAAAGTTTTTATTTATTTTTATTTTTTTGGAAATTTGACCCTTTTCAAATGTATGACGGGGCCAAACCACTTTTTGGAATGACCTGAAATTTGGATTATATATTAATAATTCTACTGGCAACAAAAACTTGTAACAAACATTTGTTCCCAGAGTTATAGAAAAAATGTTAAACCCAAAACTGAACAACTATCGAAATTTTTTTTTTTTTAAATCCACCTTTTCGGTTAAAAAAAATTTAAAGCAAAACTACAACTATAACATTCTTAATTTTTAGTGGGTGCATAGAGGAGGGGTGGGGCTACAGATTATTCTCTATACTTTATTCGATGCGATTCGTTGGTTTCGAGATATAAGACTTTCAAAAAAGTTCCATTTTTGACGAAGTTTCAAAAAAATTTCCTAAGTTTGAGAGGCTATATCTAACTTCAAACAAAAAAGCATTTAATAATGCACTAAATAAAAATTGTAGCCCTGTCCCTCCTCTAAACAATATCCAAAAACAAAGAAATTAATAGTTAGCGTGTTTTTTAAATAATTTTTTTCTCCGGAAGGGTACGATTTAAAAAAAAAAAAAAAAATTCAAGTGCTTATAACTTTTTTTCTAGATGTGATATCGTAAATATGTTCTCACCAATGCCAGAAATTGGGGCTAAAATTATTCAGTTAAATTTTCAGCTCATGTGAACCAGTGGTTTTACCGTGCTATTCATTTTTTAAAAAATTTGGGTCCAAATAACTTTCAAACAGTTATAGACTCGAAATCAACTAAGAACTTCCGGAAAAAATGCATATACCCTGAAAATTTCAGCTTAATCAGTCAAATACTAAAAAAGAATTCAAACAAAATATAAGAATATTTAGATTTTTCTTCTTCCTTTTTTAAAATTTTCTCTTTTTTTCTGTTTCTTTTGACCGCTCCTTTTCTGAAAGTGAATGTTCATTTTTGTGTTTTGATTTTAAATGCCCCCATAAAGATTTGGTTGAAAAATTTTTACCTGTGGCACCCGGAAGTCCTCTTCTAATTATTTGACTGTACATTTAGTTATTTCGAGCCTATCCTGAAACATTGTAAAGTACTTCCATACTGCTGAAGCTGATCTTTTAACCATATTGATTGAAAGTATAAACAAAATAATAATTTTGAAATAATATAGCTAATTGATACAAGTTTGATACATAGTGCAATAATATAACAACGATATGTATAAATATAGGTTAAATTGATAATTTTATATCTTACATTTTTTTCAAACTTTACCTTAGGGTCTTTTAGGTAAAGCTGTTGAATCACTATTATGAATCAAAAAAAAATTTCTTAAATTTTGTACTTTTTATTATACTAAATCTGTAATTTTCTGAAATTTTTTCGGAGAAAATGCATATAATCATTAATTTAAGTGAATGTTGGCTATTCTACGCCTTTCTTATAATTAAATAAACCTCAATTAAATTAATATATAATTTTTTTAACCTAAAATTTCAGTGCTTTTGACTTCTTTACAACTTTTAGGCAACCCCGGCCAGAACCCCGGCCCCGGCAAAATTCCAGCCCCGGTCGGTCCCTATGAGGAGGTGAATATAGTAGTAAAGGAAAAAAAGGAGGCATTTGAAAAATATTTGAGCACAAAAAGTTTCGAAGATTAGGAATCGTATAAAGTAAAGAAAAGGATAGCCAAAGGGGAGGTGAAGAAGGCGAAAGAAAGAGCAGATTAAAAATGGGATAATAAAATAGTTGAGAGTTTTAAAGAAAGGAGTAAGATGTTTTGGGAGAAAGTGAATAAGGTTAGGAATAAGAGGGAGGTATTGAGAGGTGGTGTAAAAGGGTTAGATGGAGAAATAAGACAGATGTAAAGTGAAGATAGAACAAGATGGGTAGAGTACTTTTGTAAGCTCTTGAGTGTGAATGAGGTAAGGAGGGAAGTTAAGGTGTTGGAGAGAGAAAGGGGAAGATTGGTAGAGGAGGTTAATGGTGGGATTTCGATAGAAGAAATAGGTAAAGCTTTGAGGAAGGTAAACAGGGGTAAATCGACAGGTTTGGG
>SEYY01022853.1:5000-15000 GCA_009176605.1 Armadillidium nasatum | reverse complement strand
TCGGATGAACCCAGAGGAGGAAAGAATTTAATAGTATAAGGAGAAGGATTAGAAGTTAGAAAAAGGTCTAGAATGTTGGGTTCATCACCAAGACGGTCATTGATACGGGTAGAGAGTTGCACCAACTGCTCAAGGTTGTTCTAGATAGAAAATTGGAAAGCGAGTTCACCAGCTGGATCATGAGAACTAGATGAAAGCTATTGGCGGTGCTGAACATTGAAATCACCCGAAGAGCGTTTCTTACGAAAGCCATACTGGTGATCAGAGATAAGATTAGAAGAATTGAGATGTTTCCAAATCTTCCTGTTAAGGATAGATTCGAAAACTTTAGGAAGAACGGAGGTTAAAGAAATAGGACAATAGTTAGAGGGCTGAGAGGGGTCCCTCTTCTTCGGCACAGGCTGAATGAGCGCACGTTTCCAGCAAAAAGGGAAGGTTGAAGTAGAAAGACATAGAAGGAAAAGTTTACCAAGGCAGGGTGCAAGCTCGGAAGCACAAGTTTTGACAACCACAGGAGGGATACCATCATGACCGTACGCCTTCTTAGTGTTAAGCTCAGTGAGAGCAGAAATGTCGTCTTTAGAAGAAATTACAATTTTAGGCATAAATGAGTTGGAGGGAGTTGAAGGAGTAGTAACAGCTCCGGAATCGTCTACGGTTGAATTAAAGCAAAAGTTTGAGCGAAGAGTTCAGCTTTAGTGGAAGGCAAAACAGCAGTTGCACCAACAGAAGATACTAGAGGAGGGAAAGAGGAAGAAATAAAGTTAGAGTTGACATTGGCGAAATACCAGAAAGGGCTTGAGGAAATAGAACCAGAAAGGTTGTTGTATTTTAAATGCAGAAAGGAGTTTTTAGTGTTACGGATAATATATTTTGCACGATTCCGGAATGAAATATAAGTTGCATGAGTTACTGGAGTTTGAAGAAGACGGTAGTCCTTGAAGTCTGTATCCCTCCTGCGGATAGCACGAGAACAAGAAGAGTTAAACAGGTTTGTTAGGTTTAGTGAAGGGAAAGAATATAGAATGTACGCCTCCATGCCAGAGAGAATCATCTCGGTTATGCGCTCTACACTCAGGGACTCCTCCCACAGAGAAGTGCAACCGCAAGTCAGACCAGTTAATGGCACCGAAATGCCAGAAACGTCTCCTCGCTCTTGCGGAAGACTTGAAGAGACAGGACAAGATACAGTGATAAGAAGATGATCGGATGAACCCAGAGTAGGAAAGAGTTTAATAGTGTAAGGAGAAGGATAAGAAGTTAGGAAAAGATCAAGAATGTTGGGTTCATCACCAAGGCGTTCAGGGATACACCTAATATATATATATATATATATATATATATATATATATATATATATATATATATATATATATATATATATATATATATATATATATATATATATATATATATATATATATATATATATATATATATATATATATATATATATATATATATATATATATATATATATATATATATATATATATATATATATATATATATATAGGGGTGTACTGGAACTGAAATTTTCAGTTCCGGCCGAAACTGGAATTAGTCAGAATTGACAATTATAATTATAATATAATTTGGATAAAGGATGTAAAAAGAAAATTTTATGTTCTCAAAATTAGAAAACTTTTCAATTTTAATGTTTATCCGGGAAGTCTAAATAATGCAGAGGGTTTTAAAAAAATTTCAAAAAGTTTGAATTTGGTCTATTCATTGCCGGGTGCGTTAAAAAACTTTTTATATTAATCATATATTGAGGGAAAGAAATGAGAATTTGGGGGTTTACAAAATAAAGTGTGATGATTGTAATAAAATACATGTCGAAGAAACAGTAGATCTAAATAAACGCATATCCCAACATTCTCATAGTCTCAGAATAGATGATATGATGCACAGCTCTTTTGCAAGCAATACAAGGAATAAGAACTACTTTATAAATATGAATTTTTCTTCTATTAAAAAATTTCAAGATAAAAAATTCGAGAAAATTATTGGAATCTTATCATCAATATACTGATAATATGAATATTACTAAAGGATTCTTTTATTTGGATCCAGTAACTAATAGTGTCTTGAAAGAGGTTCATTTTTATAAGAAAGTACTTATGACGATTTTAGATTAATTTTTGGACATGGTTGCTAGTTGTTTTGTTTTCTATATAGGTGTTAACCTTTTTTTTCTGTTGCCTTCTTCATTCTTTTATTGGAACTCACTTGAATAAGGGGACCTTGTGTAGTTTTAATTTTATTTTTGATGGATTTCATTTAGGCTTAAATTTTTTTTTTTTTTTTAGAGTTTCATTTTTTTTTTTTTTATATATATATATTATATATATATATATATATATATATATATATATATATATATATATATATATATATATATATATATATATATATATATATATATATATATATATATATATATATATATATATATATATATATATATATATATATATATATATTGTAAGGATTCACAGAAATTAAATTTGAATTTAATGAGAATATGTAATTATCGTATATTTTGAGGTATTTGAGTAAACTATTTTTTTTTAATATTAGGTTATATATAATATGAATGCTACAGAAGGCTACTATTATATTTTGTTAAAAAATAGGCTATGGTTTATGTTACATAAAATCCTTTTAGAAAATTTTTTCTGAGAAAATAGATTAATAATTCCGGTTCCGGCCAGAACCGGAACAAAATTCCAAATTCCGGCCTTAATTCGGTACACCTTTATATATATTATATATATATATATATATATATATATATATTCGATATATATATATATATATATATATATATATATATATATATATATATATATATATATATATATATATATATATATATATATATATATATATATATATATATATATATATTGCTCATATGGTTAATTTGTTCACTTATATTATTTTATATTTATTTTATATTTATATTTATATTGTCCATTAATCTTCCATCATCATGATATTTATATTTTGTTTTATGTTTTTGAACAGAAGTGTTAAGTGAGCTTGTTATGTCAACTTCATTCGATGTTTTCACCGAAATCTTACCCAAATGTCATCATGAACAATTTCGAACTCAAATTCGCCAGTGCCATAGTGCCGGAATGGCACGGTATCTGAAGGAAATTTTCGTTACTTACGCCGAAAACGTTCTTAATCAAGTGATGTGTGATGTAAAGTCGTAAAATGTTTAGTTTTTGCGTATTTTAAAATGGATGTAAAATATGACTCGTTGAAGCTAATAATAATAATAAAATAATAATAATAATAATAATAATAATAATAATAATAATAATAATAATAATAATAATAATAATAATAATAAGCAAAAAGGATTTAAATTTTTTTTAACATCTTAAGAAATATTAATTACGTTCCATAGTATTTAAAATGAGATTTAACAAACATTTTATTTTATTTGAAGCAAAAGAAAAATTCAGAACTCCGAAAATAGAACCCAAGAAGTAAATGATGGTTAATGTAAGTGTAAAAGAGCAGTATGGTTACAACTGATCTTGGAAGAGTATTCGTTTGCTATGGTAAGAATGGTAAATAAATGTTGATTTCCTTGATAGGTGTACATCAATGTGAGCAAAAATATATTCGTTAGTAATGTTGATTTTTTTTTAATAGAATAATTTTTCCCCCAAAGATCCACATGAGGGATCGAACCAGCTCCTTCAAGCCCCTGAGTCAGTGACTCTACCGTTATGCCATTGTGACGGCAGTGCACACAAATTGGAGTCATCTTGTATTTCAGTTATAAATGTGAAAAGTTTAACAAGGGGGAAAATGTTTCATTTTCTTTTAGATTTATTCCTATTGTTTGTAATGGAGGAATGAATGAAACCTGAAGAAGAAGAATGACGATTTTACTCAAGTTATCAACTTAAATTTTTTTTTTTATGTTGCATATTAGTGTTTATTTGCTTTGAATAATTATTTAGGAAAGTACATTTTATTTATTTTACAAGTTTTAAACATTTGAATCTAGTCATATATATATATATATATATATATATATATATATATATATATATATATATATATATATATATATATATATATATATATATATATATATATATATATATATATATATATATATATATATATATATATATATATATATATATATATATATATATATATATATATATATATATATATATATATATATATATATATATATATATATATATATATATATATATATATATATATATATATATTTATTTTTTTTGGAACGGAATAAAAGAAATTAACGTTCTTTATATAAAACTTGATTCGTTGGTATGGTAAATTGTGAGATCTGAACTTTGTAGGTAAAGAATTTAGATTTGCATTTGTAACGTAAACGAATCAATCTAAATCTAAATAGCTTTCATGGTTGGTTTTATTTTTGAAAGGTGAGTTATTATTACATTAAAATTTATTTTATATATTTTTAAAGTATGTAGAATGAGAAAAATGTATAAGATAAACTTAGTAAAATTTCTATGTGCCAGTTGTATTTATTAGTATATAAAATGATCAAAATATTTTTAAAAATTCCCTCTATTTTCAATCAAGCTTTTTATGATTCCAAATTTAATATTTTGAGGTCATTGTTGTATGTAGTGGTGAGCTGGAGCCAGTTCGCTCTAACCTGTAGTAAAATTAGTATTTTTGAGAGAGCGAACCATTTAGTCAGCTTTTCATCTCACCACTGATGTATGTTATCGCTATTATATTTATTTATTTTATCGAATATACTCAATATATTTAATAAAGATGATATTTAAATTGATTTTTATTTACCCGTTTCTGCTGATGTTTTGTACTGAGAATTAAAGTTTTATAATTTTTTTTAGACTTTCCTATACTTTTGACAAAACTGATTGATATTAAGTACGATTTCGGAATAAGGAAAATGTAATACCAATCTGCATAGGAAAGGAAATATTGGAAAGTAATTTCTTTTGTATTAAATTATATGTTTGGAAGAATTTGACTTCATCCTTAATTCTCCTAAGGAGAGATCTGTAGAATGGCAAGTTTTGTAATTAATCGAGTAATAAATGTTAGATCATTAGTTGCTTATATTAATGTGATCCTAGGTGTTATATTTTAACTTTTAATTAAGTAATTTAAATTAAGCAAGAGTCAAAATTTTAGATCAATAAAGTCAAAATTAATCCAGCATTAACATGATAATTTCTACCATGTAAAGCCTACAAAGTTAAATTTAAATCTAATCTTTACAATGCTAAAATAAGCCTACAAATATCTTAATACTACAAACTACTTAAAACTAAAAGAGAAAGCCTTTCATAATCATCCAGTCTCTTCTTCAGGAATTTTAAGATATGTTATAAGCATTTGTTTAAGATGTATTTCCCTCAACAATATAGCATTTAAAACAACAAAATCAAAATGAGGAAACTTAGAAATTCTACAATGATGGTTGGAAAGTATGTTCATGACACACAAAATTAAAATGTTCAAAAAATGGTAAAATAGGCTTGGCATTATATTCAATTTTAAAAATTTCAATTTTAAAATAGGCAACTAGCCTGCACCATATCAAACAAAGCAAAACACACTTGTAATGAATAATATCCAATACTTTAGCAAACCAAAATTTAAAAATATAAAAAGTCACTTGGATAAATTCATTGAGTGCAGAAAATTCTGCTGGCAAAATTTTAAAGTAATAAAGCAAGAGAAGAGGACCAGCCTCCCAATAAAAGTTAAATTTACTAGGTAATTGTCTAGTATAAAGAAAATGGGCAACATATTTTGATCAATTTCAAAGAAAACCACATTAATAAATCTTTCAATTTTGAAAGGAGATAAAGGTTGTATCACATTTACCTTCATAGAAGCATTTAATTCAATATCTTTAAAGTCATGCAAATCAAGCAATGAGTTAATAGTATGTCCCAGTTTTAAAGTATCAAAGCTCATTTTTAAACCAAATACTACAAATTTAAAATCAAAAGCACCAAGAAAGCCAGATTTTTCTCTGGGAGAAACTAAGTCAAGCACATCAGAACAAGCATTATACAGAGAACTCAAATTTATATGAGGTTCTGCAATTTTAGTGCTAGTATTACAGCTGTGCTCAGATCTAGTATATATAGTCATTAGTACTGGTACTTTATCACCATTATCATCAAATTTACAATTCAAGCTACTATCAATATCACTATCTACAATTTCACTTATCAAAATAGAAGTTTCTTTGATATTTAGCAACAAATCTAAATTAAGAATAGGCCTAACACTGTTGTTAGAAGTAGCACATTTCGGGGGATTGGTAATAGGTGGGACTCCTGCAATCCTGCTCCTGCTTCTTCTCCTCTCGGATGTCTCATGTCTTACTTGTGTTTACATTTGATCAAATGCATGGACTTCTGAAATCTACAAACGGTAGGAATCTAAGAGGCCTTGATGGCAATTACTATTATTATTATTATTATTATTATTTCTTTAATTTAATATTATTATTATTTCTATCTGTTTAGGTTCTGTTTTTGATCCTACTCAATTCTTACTTTTCATTAATGATATTCTCAGCTTCTCATTTAACCCTATCTATTCATATTCCGATGGCTTGATCCTCCATTCTTTTACTCCTTTCAAATCTGCTTCCTCTTTTGCATCAAGAGTTGCCTCTCGTCTTCATCTTCCAGATTCCATTCTTGTTGATCTGGATAGAATTTCAGAGTGGGGTCGTCTCAACCTTGTGAAATTCAACTCTTTAAAAACTTCACTTCTTGAAATCTCCCTCTCAAAGACACCTCCTAACTTTTCTATTTCCTTCGATGGTTCTTCCGTCCCTCTTGTTAACAGTTTAAACATCTTTGGTCTTCACCATAAACAAAAAAAAAAGTCTTGGATACTTTACATTACAATGGTTACTAGGGCTGACTCAAAGAAACTGGAAGTTCTGTTTAGGCTGCGAAAATTTTTTACTTCTTCGCAGTTACTCCAATTATAATAGGGCCTCATCCGCCCTTGTATGGAGTAATTCTCTCATATCATAGGTAGCTCAGGTTTCGCCTGTCTTTTGGATAGGGTTAAGTTAAAGGCTAAAAGACTCTTTTTCTAATTCACTTGACATTTTATCTTTGCGACGTGACGTTGGTGCCTTGTCTCTCTTCTATAGATAAAACAGCCGCAAATGTTCGTGGGAACTGTCCTCTCCTATACCTCCGCATTTACAAAGACCTCGTAGCACAAGGGGTGCATTGTCTTCATATAAATTTTGTGTGGATATAGGCTACTCTAGGCTTGTCCGCTGTGAAGCCTCATTCTTTCCAGCCACCTCTGTTTTGTGGAATTCTCTCCCATCTTCTTTTAACTGCTTAATTTAATTTCAATATATATATATATATATATATATATATATATATATATATATATATATATATATATATATATATATATATATATATATATATATATATATATATATATATATATATATATATATAAACTTCCGCATCCGCATTTGCATTCGTGGATGTGGAACATTAAAAAATCCGCATCCGCGGATGTAAAAAATTTAGACATCTGCGGATATTAAAAATTTGAATATCCGATATCTATATATATATATATATATATATATATATATATATATATATATATATATATATATATATATATATATATATATATATATATATATATATATATATATATATATATATATATATATATATATATATATATATATATATATATATATATATATATATATATATATATATATATATATATATATATATATATATATATATATATATATATATATATATATATATATATATATATATATATATATATATATATATATATATATATATATATATATATATATATATATATATATATATATATATATATATATATATATATATATATATATATATATATATATATATATATATATATATATATATATATATATATATATATATATAATATATATATATATATATATATATATATATATATATATATATATATATATATATATATATATATATATATATATATTGTTACACTAAACCCAAATTAGATGAAGTGTGTCTTTATAAGATTTTCATTCTTGTCTGCATTAAATAAAATGTCTGCCAAAGCACTTACGTCAATCCAAATTTACAAAAGAAAATTGGGAAATAAAACATTAGAGAGAAGGAAATGAAGAAGGAAAAAAAAGATTGATAAAAAATTCAAGAAATGTTCAAATGAGTTTTTAAGAGAGAAAAAATGCAACAAATTAGTAGTTTTGCTGTAACGAAAAAATTTAATTTATCTTTCGATGTCATAGAAATATTTATATTTCATCTCTCTCTCTCTCTCTCTCTCTCTCTCTCTCTATATATATATATATATATATATATATATATATATATATATATATATATATATATATATATATATATATAATATATATATATATATATATATATATATATATATATATATATATATATATATATATATATATATATATATATATATATATATATATATATATATATATATATATATATATATATATATATATATATATATATATATTATATATATATATATATATATATATATATATATATATATATATATATATATATATATATATATATATATATATATATATATATTATATATATATATATATATATATATATATATATATATATATATATATATATTATATATTATTATTTTATTATCTTCTATATCTAATTAATATTATTCCGTTCATTTTCTATTTGTAAGAATTTTGGCCGGACCTATATTAAGTTGCTTCACCAAAATATATATATATATATATATATATATATATATATATATATATATATATATATATATATATATATATATATATATATATATATATATATATATATATATATATATATATTATATATATATATATATATATATTTCTTTAAATAAAATTAATTACTTATATTTTTCAATTTAAATGCCGAAAGTATATTGTATCGAAAGATGTGTTGCTTCACAAAATATTTTAATAATAATTTTATTAAATTTCTTTAAATAAATAATAATAACAAGCTCATATGCGTAGCCCTACGGGTTACGCATATGTGCTATTATTATTATTATTATTATAGAACCCCCACAAGAAATAAAACAAAAGTTAAAACAAAAAGCAAGACTTTAGAAACTTTAACTACCTTTCATCATTCAGGCTTACTCTTTTTATCAAAATAAATAAAATGTTTAAATGTTAAAATTTTATTCAGGTTTTTGGTTTATCACGTGTTATTATTATTGAGATTTTTTACGAATATTAACAGTTACGAAAAGTTTTTAAAAACATAATTAGTGAATACATCTAATAAGTAACTGTTATTATAACAATTAAAATTTAAATTTTTTATTAGAAATAAGTGTATTAATTGTCTTTTATGGACATCCATCACTCTCCGCTGCAATCAACCACATGCCCTCAATTTCATTTCTAGAGTCTTCCAGGATTCCGATGTTTATACTACGCCGAGTTCTCATCTCCAATTTTAAAAGAATACCAATGTTAGTACTTTCTTCTTAATATTTCTGTTGTTTCTCCTTTGTAAATACTGTTACAGTCTCTGCAAGGGATCTTATAGACTCCAGAGTTACTTTGCTCTTTGAAAATTTTTTGACAATGTAAAAACTTTTTAATAATAATTAACTGGAACATTTAAAACAAGTAAAAATTCTTTTAATATGAACTATAAGATTTTCTGAAGTGATAGGGATTTTTATTTTGAATTATTATTATTATTATTATTATTATTATTATTATTATTATTATTATTATTATTATTATTATTATTATTATTATTATTATTATTATTATTATTATTATTATTATTATTATTATTATTATTATTATTATTTATTATTATTATTATTATATATTATTATTATTATTATTATTATTATT
>SEYY01022852.1:22500-47773 GCA_009176605.1 Armadillidium nasatum | reverse complement strand
AAAAGAGAGAGCAGAAATGGACTTCTTCAGAAGAAATTACAATTTTAGACTAATGAGCTGAAGGGAAAGGATTGAAGGAGGAGGTGTATCTCAAAAATCCTCTAAAGTTGAATTAGTTTGAGAAAAAGTTTAGTTTTTTAAGAAGGTAAAGAGGAAGAGGCAAAGTTTGAGTTGCCATTTTTTTGCAAACTTCTGAAAGAGGGGAAGAGGATCCAGAAAAAATATTGCATTTTGTATTGAGAAATGAGTTTTTGGTGCTACAAAGAACAAGGACAGATTTTGCACGATTTCGGGATGAAATATAAATTGCAAATTTTCAAAAGTTTGAAAACAATGGTAATTCCTGAAAGCAGCATCCCTGTGGCAAATAGCACGAGAATAAGCAGAGTTAAACCAAGGTTTGTAAGGTTTTGTAGAAGAGAAGATTATAGAATGGGGTCTCCATGCCACTGTGAATCACCTCGGTAATGCGTTCTGCCCACTGTGAGGGATCACTCCCAAGGAAGGGATAATCATTCCACTGGAAATCAAAGAATACGACCGAAAGTTCGACCAGCTTGGGCATCGAAATGTCACAAACGTTTCCTCGCAATTGGTGGGGGTCTATCTAGTGGAAGACTTGAAAAATATAAGAGAATACAGAGATAAGGAAGTGATTGAAAGAACCCAGAGGGGGAAAGAGTTTGACACTATATGGAGAAGGATTAGAAGTTTTAAAAAAAATGTTTTGAATGTTGGGTTTATCTCCAAGACGATCAGGGATACTAGTAGGGAACTGCACCCACTACTAAAGGTCATACGAGAAAGATTAAGGGTCAGTTAATCCAAGGCCACCATTCTATCGTAAATTAACTGTTGCTGGAAGGGGAACCTTTCAAACTGAAAGGAGTAATGAAGGGTGGAGTCATCAGCACGGGAGTGGATAGGTAATGAAGTAATAGAGATAAGGTTATTAATGAAAAGTAGAAAAAAGTGTTGAGGATAGGACAAAAACTACCCTGAGAAACACCACTATTAATAGATTTAAAGTATGAACGGTGGCCGTCTATAACAGCAGCTATAGAATAATTGGAAGGAAAATCAGAGAGAAGACTAAAGAGAGGAGGATGGATTCCGTAAGAGGGAAGTTTAGAAATCAAAGCTTTGTACCGGACCCTATCGAAGGCTTTGATATGTCCAGTGCGACAGCAAAGGATTCACCGAAATATGCAAGATCATGAGTTAAAGAGAAGGAAAAGAAGATCACCAGTTTAACGTTTCTTATGAAAGGCATTTTGGCGATCAGAGATAAGATTTGAAGAATTGAGAGGTTCAGAAAAAAAGGAATTTCCTGATTCCTAATCCATCCAGAAAAGAACAGAGGGGGCTTCCGATCCCCTCCAATAAGGATCAGTAGGGAGGAGGCTCCGAACCCTCCATCACCAAGGAAGCTCCAGTTTCTCATTCCTTCATGGAAGAGAGTGAAAAACTATAAAAAAAAAAATTAAAGATAAATAATAAAACAGTTTGGTGGGCCTCCCCCGATATGCCATGAAACTACCTTAGGGGAAAAGAGAAAAAATATTAGGGTAGTGTTTATCTTTCCATGGGAGGTAGATTGAACCCTCAAACAAGGTTAGGATCCGTTCAAAGGGATCAGGAAAGAGCGTGAGAAAAATGGGGTGCTGTGGCTAAGCCACCAGCCCCTCTAAGGAGGGATACTCACCTCTTCTACGCGTAACAAAATCCCTCCGGCCCCAAGTGGTCAGAAAAGACTATGAATCCCTAGAAAATAACCATTCGGAAGAACGTGAGGTCGGACACGTTGCCAGATTTAGCTATTATCGATAAAATCTGACACCCCCAAAAGCGTCTTGTATACTAGAGAGAGAGAGAGAGAGAGAGAGAGAGAGAGAGAGAGAGAGAGAGAGAGAGAGAGAGAGAGAGAGAGAGAGAGAGAGAGAGAGAGAGAGAGAGAGAGAGAGAGAGAGAGAGAGAGAGAGAGAGAGAGAGAGAGAGAGAGAGAGAGAGAGAGAGAGAGAGAGAAGAGAGAGAGAGAGAGAGAGAGAGAGAGAGAGAGAGAGAGAGAGAGAGAGAGAGAGAGAGAGAGAGAGAGAGAGAGAGAGAGAGAATCTTTTTGGAGAAAAGTGCAAAGACACGTCTCGGTTTAAAATTAGACTTTTTCATGAGGGCTTAATTAATATAAATATAATTTAACACGAAAAGATACAAGAATATTAAATAAAATGATTCTAAAATTATACTAACCAAGAAACTGCTTAAATATCATTTAAAGTCAAGTCGCGCAACGCCAAAAACAAAAACTCTAAACAAAAAAAATGAAAAAAAGCGTTTTTTTTTTTTTTTTTTTTTTTTTTTTTTTTTTTTTTTTTTTTTTTTTTTGTACTATTTTGAAGAAAAAAATACAATGATTCAGTTATATTTATATATATATATATATATATATATATATATATATATATATATATATATATATATATATATATATATATATATATTATATATATATATATATATATATATATATATATATTATATATATAATATATATATATATATATATATTATATATATATATATATATATATATATATATATATATATATGCTAAAACTGCGCTCCAAATTTTTACACTAAAAAATTCCCGAAATTATTTAAAAACTACTAAAAAGATTAATAAAAAATAAATTAATTTAAGCAACCTAGTTAAAAACATATTTAAAACCTATTTTAAAAGAAAAAAAAATGAGTGTACAAAATAAAATGTAATGACAGTAATAAAATTTATGTTGGGGAGACGACAGATTTGAATAGACGGAAATACCAACACTCTTACAATCTTAGAATGGATGATCAAAATTCAGCCCTTTAACTGCATAGAAATGATGAGAATTATTTTTATAAATATAAATAATTTTTCTTCAATTTCAAATATTAATGACAACAACTCGATAAAATTATTGGAATCATTCATCATTAACAATACAGATTTTATGAATATCAGTAAGGGAACTTTCTATTTAGACTCTTTAACAAATAATATTTTTAAAATGTTCCTTCTTTTAATAAAATACTTTTAACGGTACTTAATTGATGGAATTTGGAAAGGTTGCTAGATTTTTTGTTTTCTCGTACGTTTTGGCTTATGTACTCTTTTGCTCCTTCATTTTTGTACTAATATCACTCGAATAAAGAAAGACAAAAAAATGGCTTCGAAAGCGAGTGAAAGATAGAATAGAATAAGTTGATAAAACATGTTTTTAATGTTTCGATATATATATATATATATATATATATATATATATATATATATATATATATATATATATATATATATATATATATATAATATATATATAATATATATATATATATATATATATATATATTAATATTAAATTTAAATTAATTTTTTTATTAATCATTTTAGTAGTTTTTAAATGATTTCGGGAATATTTTCGAGATATATATATATATATATATATATATATATATATATATATATATATATATATATATATATATATATATATATATATATATATATATATATATATATATATATATATATATATATATATATATATATATATGAACCGGCCCCGGCCCCGGCCCCGGCCAAAAATCAGGGAAAAAACCGGGGTTGCCGGCAGGGGTTAAAATGGCAAATTGCTTAAAAGTTTTTTTTTTTTTTTTAATTTTCAGCCCATTCTGCTGAAATTTTCAGTTATATAGATTTTTTACCGGTAAGAAAAGTCCATTTCTAGCGTTTTTCCGAGTCTATTACGGTTAAAAGTTTTTTTTTTTTTTTTTTTTTTTTTTTTTTTTTTTTTTTTTTTTGAAATTTTACCCTTTTTTAATTGAATGGCGGTGCCAAACCACTTTTTAGAATGAGCTGAAATTGGATATTTATTCAAAATTAAATGGGATACAAAAGTCTCTAATAGACTTTTGTTCCCAGAGTTATAGGAAAAATGTTATAAGCCAAAAACTGACCAACTATAGAAAAAAAATTTTTTTGAACTAAAAAAATCCACCTTTTCAGACAAAATTTTTTAAAAAAAAATACAACTATGACATTTCCTATTTTTGGTGTGTATAGAGGAGGGGTGGGGCTACAAATTCCTCTATGTACTTTATTCGATGACATTCGTTGGTTTTATTCGATGACATTCCTTCAAAAAGGTCCATTTTTGGTCAAATTTCAAAAATTTCCAAATAATATTCAAAAAAAAAAAAAAAATAAAAAAATAAAAAAAAAATAAATAGAATAAAACTATAAAAACCACTGAGCTGGATTTTGTAAATAGAATTAGTTTTCAAATCCTGATATATATATAATATATATATATATATATATATATATATATATATATATATATATATATATATATATATATATATATATATATATATATATATATATATATATATATATATATATATATATATATATATATATATATATATATATTATATATAATTTGTGACTGACCCGCCAAGCATCCTGGTGAGCATAAGACCAGCATAATGAAGCATGTAGCCGACAAGTATTCCAGGAACGCCATAACACACGACGGCGACAGTGTAAATTAAGGCGAATTTTTCGTCTTGCGCTGCGCAAATTTTCTGAGCGTTCTGTTAAAAAAAAGAAAATGATATTATTAAATAAAAGATTAAGTAAACATATTTATTTTTTCTTACTATTAAAGTTAATTTCTTCGATCACTACTGTGATACCATCAAACTAATCTCTTAGTATACATGGAATTTAAGTTAAAAAGAGATACTAAACAAATACTGTTATGAGTCCAAAAAAAATTTTTTTCTATTTTTTTTATTTGACTTTAAGACTACTGCTGAAAACAAGGTTCTAGTGGAACAAATGCATATTTAGCTATATAGTATTTAAATAATTTTTGTCTTCTCAATCAATTTTTAAAATTGCAAGTGAAAAATCGAATTTTACATGAGGGAAACAAATGAACCCCTTCCTCAGAAGCGCTAGTCATTCTATCGAAGACAAAGAACTAAGGCGGCAAGTCTGATCAGTTAGCAGCACCGAAGTGCCAATAACGATGAAACCAATTAGTGACTTTAGAATATCCAATGGGTGTAACCTCTGTACATTCATAGGTAATTTCATTACGTCCATAGTCTTTTTGATTATAAAAATCATGTCGTTGCATATATATAGGGTTTTCCCTAAAGCCTGAAAATTTACATAACCATTTGAAGTAGTGTCCATAGGTTAACATGAGGCACATTTACCCTTCAAAAAAATCTATGGAAAAGTTTTTTCCTTGGAACATCATTTCGGTTGTAAGCACAGCAAATGCATTTGGCTGAAAATTGAGGATAGAAATAGCAAGAAGGGACAGAATAGGGTTCACTATGAGAAGGCTCAAACACCTAAGATTCGGTTAAGAATAAGAGTGAGGAGGAAAGTTGAATTAAACAAAGGCGAAATCAGAGAAAAAACGCGGATGTTGCAGGAATTAATGATGACAGAAAGACCGTGAACTAAATAAGCTGGCAATTCAATAACGGCACCAACCTTACCACCGGAGGTCAACTTCCAAGTGGAGGTGGAGGGATGGGTAGCTGAAAGTTATTTATGGAAGACGCCATTCTTGGCTTCTCAGAGGTTAATTGCGCTTATAAGAGCCATTTTATATTAAGTTTTAAAATAGAAATTATAAGGTCTAATAGGGTTTGCATTTTATGAATAAAGAGGTACCTATGGTCAACAATAGGCACTCCTGCGTAGAAAGGATATTATTATATATATATATATATATATATATATATATATATATATATATATATATATATATATATATATATATATATATATATATATATATATATATATATATAATATATATATATATATATATATATATATATATATATGTAAAATAAAAAAAGATCATAAAAAAAAAAAATCCCGATTTAAATAATAATAATAATATAATAATAATAATAATAATAATAATAATAATAATAATTTAAAAGAAAAAAAAAAAAAAAAAAAAAATATATATAAATATATATATATATATATATATATATATATATATATATATATATATATATATATATATATAATAATCATATATATATATATATATATATTGCATATATTAGGGTTGGCCGACGCACCGGGTGCGGTGCGGTGCGGTGCGTGGTGCGGTCATTTTGGTGCGGTGCGGTGCGGTGCGCAGCACATTTTCAACAACCCGGTGCGGTGCGGTGCGGTGCGAAAGAAAAAATAAAAGTGCGGTGCGGTGCGGTGCGCAAAGGAAAATTAACGGTGCGGTGCGGTGCGGTGCGTGGTGCGGCCTCTGGTGCGCACCGCACCGAAGTTGATGTATCCCGCGAAAATCATGTTTGTCAGATTTTATGTATGTATATATATATATATATATATATATATATATATATATATATATATATATATATATATATATATATATATATATATATATATATATATATATATATATATATATATATATATATATATATATATATATATATATATATATATATATATATATATATATATATATATAATTGAAATTGTTCATATTTTCAAGGTATTATGACAGAAGAGTTAAAGATACTTTCTTTATTTCATCTTCCTCACTTCCTATCGAAATTTCCTCGACAGAAAAATGAAATAGACTGTAGAAAGATGTGTCTCACTATCCTGTTTCTTTGAAGGAGATGTGCGATAGTAGAGTTAAAAAGAGCAGTGATGTTGTAATGAGCGATTGTGTGGAAAATAACAGAAATTTCACGTGCGCAAAGAGATTGGAGAGAATTAGTGTGAAAGAACTAATAAGACTTAGACTCTATCTTTTCAAGAGCAACATGAGTGGAGCCATCCTTGATATGTGAGACGTACTCCATAGAGTGAAAAAAAGACACCTGTGAAAGTAAATAAATTTCGAAGGAGCTCCAGAATATTAAACATCATAGAAGCTTGTTTTCATAGAGAAGTATTGTAATGTTTTAAAGAAAGGATGCGAGAAAAAGAAATAGGAAGAATATTTAGGAACAGACGAAAATTTGAATGACGATGTCAGAATTGCATTGAATGTTCTATCGAGTAGAAAGATGGAGGATCAAAGTTTTGGTGATTGAAAATTCCCATGTTTTATCTCCCCTCTGAGAGAAAGACCAGAAGATGACTACTACAGGGTCACTCTCCTAGCGGTAATTAATTGCTGTTGAGTATATATATATATATATATATATATATATATATATATATATATATATATATATATATATATATATATATATATATATATATATATATATATTATATATATATATATATATATATATATATATATATTTTATATCACCTCTGGTGGGCAAAGGCCAGAGGCCTACTAAAGTTCCACCAGAGTTAGCGGGAAAGACTGGCCTGGTTATATTAAAGGCTGACGTGACCCGATACACGACGTTTGAAAGTGTGTAAGTCATAGGAAGTTGGAAAAATAGAAGAAGGGAGTGTGTTCCAGACTTTACCAGTAGAGTATATGTAAGACAGAGCATTGCGGTTAAGTCTGGGGTCAGAGAGTTGGACAGAGAAAGGATGAGACTGTGTAGAAAGTCGAGTCGCACGAGCCCTTCTCAGTGGAGGAGGTATGCGACGAGAGAGTTCATAAGAGCAGTGTCCATTGTAATAGACGATAGTATATAGAGAGTGACGCAACAATTCGACTGGCAGAAAGAGATTGGAGAGAATCAGTGAGAGCAGGAGAGTTGATAAGACGAAAAGCCCTAGACTCCACCTTTTCCAGGAGAGCTTTGTGAGTGGAACCACCCCAGATGTGTGACGCATACTCCATACAGGGGCGAACAACACCCCTATACAGAGCAAGCAACTGGGGTGGAGTGAAGAAATACTGAAGGCGCCTCAGAACACCTAACCTCTTAGAAGCTTGTTTAGAAAGAGAGGTAATGTAATCTTTCCAAGAAAGATCAACAGAAAAGGAAACACCAAGAATATTAAGAACAGATGAAGGTCTGAGTTGAGTATTTTCGAAGAAGATATCATAGTTGTGTGGAAGATTGTGTCGAATAGAGAGATGGAGGAATTGAATTTTGGTGGCATTGAAAACAACCATGTTCTCTCTGCCCCAATTAAAAATACGAGATAGATCAGAGGTCAGCTGCTCCAAGGCAACCCTCCTTGCGTCTAGTAACTGTTGTTGAGAGAGGCGCCTTTCAAATTGAAAAGAGTAATGAAGGGTGGAGTCATCAGCATAGGAGTGGATAGGAGATGAAGTAACAGAAAGAAGGTCATTAATGAAAAGCAGAAAAAGTGTTGGGGATAGGATAGATCCTTGAGGAACATCATTATTAATAGATTTAAAGGAAGAGCTGTGGCCGTCTACAACTGCTACTATAGAACGACCGGAAAGGAAAATTAAGAGAAGGTCACAGAGAGAGAAGGATAGATTCCGAAAGAGGGAATTCAAAGCTTTGTGCCATTTTCTATCGAAGGCTTTCGATATGTCTAGCGCAACAGCAAAAGATTCCCCGAAATGCCGAAGAGAGGAAGACCAAGAGTCAGAGAGAAGGGAAAGGAGATCCCCAGTAGAGCGTTTCTTACGAAACCCCATACTGACGATCAAAGATAAGATTAGAAGAATTGAGATGTTTCCAAATCTTCCTGTTAAGGATAGAATCAAAAACTTTAGAAAGAACGGAGGTTAAAGAAATGGGACGATAGTTAGAGGCTTGAGAGGGGTCCCCCTTCTTCGGCACAGTCTGAATGAGCGCACGTTTCCAGCAAGAAGGGAAGGTTGAAGTAGAAATACTAGACGAAAAAGTTTACCAAGGCAGGGTGCAAGCTCGGAAACACAAGTTTTGAGAACCACATTAGGGATACCGTCAGGACCGTACGCCTTCTTAGTGTTAAGCTCAGAGAGAGCAGAAATGACGTCTTTAGAAGAAATTATAATTCTAATCATAAATGAGTTGGAGGGGGTTGAAGGAGAAGGAACAGCTCCGGAATCGTTTAAGGATAAATTAGAAGCAAAAGTTTGAGCAAAGAGTTCAGCTTTAGAAGAAGGCAAAACGGGAGTTGTACCGTCAGAAGATACTAGAGGAGGGAAAGAGGAAGAAGCAAAGTTAGAGTTGACATTTTTTTCAAAATGCCAGAAAGGTTGTGAGGAAGTAGAACCAGAAAGATTGTTGCATTTTCTACGGAGAAAGGAGTTTTTAGTGTTACGAAGGATAGATTTTGCACGATTCCGGGATGAAATATAAGTTGCATGAGTTTCAGGAGTTTGAAGACGACGGTAATCCCTGAAGGCAGCATCCCTGTATATATATATATATATATATATATATATATATATATATATATATATATATATATATATATATATATATATATATATATATATATATATATATATATATATATATATATATATATATATATATATTCTAGACCTCATCTCTTATTCTTAACTGAAACTCAGGTGTCTGAGTGCTCTGACAGCAAACCCTACTCTGTTTCCTCCTACTGTCTATATACTCAATCTTCAGCCAAAGGTGGATGTGCCCATACGTGCACAACGATGTTGTTTGTTCTCGTGTCTCTAATTTTGAGTCTTCTGAATTCTCTACTTTATGGCTTAAACTTTTTTGCAACTCTAAAACTAAATTCATTTGTTCTGTCTACTTGTCTCCTAACTCTATAACAGACTATCCAAAATTCTTCGACTATCTTCACTCCAAAATAGAACACATTCTTTCCCCTCCGAATCTGAAGAGCGCATAACGGAGGTGATTCTCTCTGGCATGGAGCCGTACATTCCATATTCTTTCCCTTCTACTAAACCTTAAAACCTTGGTATAACTTTGCTTGTTCTCGTTCTATTCGCCGCAGAGATGCTGCCTTCAGGGAATACCGTCGTCTTCAAATTCCAGAAACTCAAGCAACTTATATTTCATCCCGGAATCGAGCAAAATCTATTCTTCGAGATATTAAAAACTCTTTTCTCCTTAGAAAATTCAATAATCTTTCTGGGTCCTCTTTCTCTCGCCCTTCTTGGCATTTTGCAAATATGTCAACTCTAACTTTGCTTCTTCCTCTTTCCCTCCTCTACTATCTTCACGGATAACTGCCTGTTTTGCCTTTCTCTAAAGCTGAACTCTTTGTTCAAATTTTTGCCTTTAATTCAACCTTAGACAATTCCGGAGCTGTTCCTACTCCTTCAACCCACTCTAACTCTTTTATGCCTAAAATTGTAATTTCTTCTAAAGATGTCATTTCTGCTCTGAGCTTAATACTAAGAAGGCGTACGGTCCTGATGGTATCCCTCCTGTGGTTCTCAAAACTTGTGCTTCCGAGCTTGCACCCTGCCTTGGTAAACTATTTCGTCTTTGTCTTTCTACTTCAATCTCCTTTTCTTGCTAGAAACGTGCGCTCATTCATCCTGTGCCGAAGAAGGGAGACTCCTCTCAACCCTCTAACTACCGTCCCATTTCTTTAACCTTCGTTCTTTCTAAAGTTTTCAAATTTATCCTTAACAGGAAGATTTGGAAACATCTCAATTCTTCTAATCTTATCTCTGATCACCAGTATGGCTTTCGTAAGAAACGCTCTACGATCTGGAGAAAAGTTGAGAATACTAACTTTTGAGAGAGTTTGAGAGAAATGTGCGATCATAAGATTGAAAGTTAATCCAGCGAAAAATAAAGTTATGAGGATTTGAGTGGGGATGAGAAAATGTGGAGGAAAGAATGGGGGGGGGGAGGTGTAGAAGTAAAGGGAAGGAAACTTGAGGAGGTGGATGAATTCAAATATCTAAGAATGTTGGTTGGAGATAAGGGTAGGACAGAAAAAGAAATAAAGAATAGAATGGTAAAGGAAATGAAAGTGTTGATGAGCCCAAGAGACGTATGGAAGAAAGAAAAAAATTCGAAAGAAATAAAGATAAGAATGTTTGAAGGTATGTGTCTGCCTTCTGTAGTGTATGGGTATGAAACATGGATGATAAATGCACAGGTGAGGAAAAGTTTGAATATCTTTGAGATGAAAGGTTTGAGAGCGGTATGTAAATGGAGAAGGATTGATAGGATTAGAAATGAAAGAATAAGGGAGATATGTAGATGGAAGAGGGGTGTAGTGGATAGAGTGGAGGAGGGTGGGCTAAAATAGTTTGGACATATGTGTAGAATGAATATATATATATATATATATATATATATATATATATATATATATATAATATATATATATATATATATATATATATATATATATATATTATATATATATATATATATATGCTTTAATTGTATTTGTCGGTGCGGTGCGGTGCGTGGTGCGCTGATTTCGGTGCGGTGCGGTGCGCTTACTTTAGCTTTTGGTGCGGTGCGGTGCGGTGCACTGCATTTTGCTTCCGGTGCGGTGCGGTGTGGTGCGCAATGAACGCCAAATGGTGCGGTGCGGTGCACGACGACCTGGTGCGGTGTGGTGCGGTGCGGTGCGGAAAATTCCGGAGCTCGGCCAACCCTAATATATATATATATATATATATATATATATATATATATATATATATATATATATATATATATATATATATATATATATATATATATATATATATACAGTATGTTTGTTGTTTTCCCACACCTGTGCTCTCTGTCTTTTTAGTTTTAATTTTGTTCGTGCATCAATTCTGTCCCCATCCTTTTAAATGTGCGCGTTCTTAGTATATTCTCTCTCTTTCTTTGCTATTCCTTCGAGTGCTCCTGATGAGAGAACTTTAGTCCACAAGTTCAGAAATATTGCGTCTTTTTCATTTTAATTTTAGTTCTGTCCTTTTCGTTTTTAATGCTTTATTATAAACGTCTACCCCCTTTTTTACTATTTATTGTTTTATCCTAGTGGTTAAAATATATATATATATATATTATATATATATATATATATATAATAATATATATATATATATAAAATATATATATATATATATATATATATATATGGACCAACCAGGCCCGGCAACAGCCAACCTCGACCATTTTTACTGACCCCGGCTCCGTCCCCGGCTAACAATCAGAGAAAACCGAGGTTTATCTGCCGAGGTTAAAATTGAAAATTATAATTTTTAATTGTGGATTAAATCAAACAAAATATAAGAAAATTAAGATTTTTCTTCTTTTTTTTTCAATATTTTCTTTTGGTCGCTTCTCTTCTGCTAGTAAATATTTATCTTTGTGTTTTGATTTTAGATGCCCCCATAAAGATTTGATTGAAATTTTTTTACTTGTGGCGCCCGGAGATCCTCTTCTAATTTCCTGACTGCAAATGTTACATTTAGCTATTTCGAGCCTATCCTGAAACACTGTAAAGTACTCCCATATTGCTGACGCTGATCTTTTAGCCATAGTGACTGAAAGTATAAAAATAATAATTTTTAAATAATGCAGCTAAATGATACAAATTTCATACACAACAATAAAATAACAATGACATGTATAAATACAGGTTATATTGATAATTTTATACCTTACATTTTTTTCAAACTTTAACTTAGGGTCTTACCTAAGTAACCCTGTTGAATAACTATTGTGAATCAGAAAAAAAATTTTTTTATTATAAATAAAAACTTTTATTATACAAAATCTGTAATTTTCTGATCTTTTGGGGGGAGAAAATGTAAATGTTGACTATTCTACTCCTTCCTTATGATTAAATCTAAAATTTCAGTGCTTTTGACCTCTTCACAAATTTCAAGCAACCCAGTCAGAGCCCTGGCCCCGGCAAAACTTCCAGCCCTGATCGGGTGATATATATATATATATATATATATATATATATATATATATATATATATATATATATATATATATATATATATATATATATATATATATATATATATATATATATATAAAGTGTGATGATCACATTTAATTGCGCTCAATTTTTGATATATAAAAGAATATGTTGTTTATTTAACAGGTATTTTGTTTGTTGGGTTATTAAAATTAGATAAGATAAATCATATAATAAAAGAGTGACCTTGAAAACTATATTTGCAGATAAAGAGATCAATGAACAACTCGACCCACCTTTCTTGTTCACAACCTTGACTACAAAATATTTGTAAAAACGAATGGCTCTCCTATGCAAGATTTTTTAAGGTTCAAGTTTGAAAATTGTAGTGAGAGTCTAAGAGACAGATTAATCTGTACGCTACACTTTCTGAGACAGATATTAAAGCCCCAATCAATTTTGGGTTGGGATGAATAATATTTTTGGTTGGGGAGACGTACGATGAATTTTTAATTAAGAAATTACCAAGCTATACCCGAAACGTCGACAGGGAAAACAGCTGACAGGTCAAACATTCGACACTTTTGAAAAAAATTTGTCAATCACTTTTCTTTTCAGTTTGAACTCTCTAGTATTTGACCATACGTTAAAAAAATTGTGTCGACTGTTTGGCCAACTTCGTATTTTTTTTATATCGATACAATCGATATGTAAGCCTATTTTTCATTATTATGATAACTATAAATATATTATTTTAGTTTTTAATATTATTTTAGAAATGCATGGCAAACGAACATATGTCTAAGGGGGCTTCGCTCCCGTACCCCAGACCAGTGAGTGGTGATATATATATATATATATATATATATATATATATATATATATATATATATATATATATATATATATATATATATATATATATATATATATATATATATATATATATATATATATATATCGATTAATTGATATCGATTTATTGTGTCGACGATTTGAACGAGTTGTAAGAAAATGTCGACCTCTGACCTTACCAAAACAAGTTGTCGACGTTTTGGACGAGTGACAAAATTTTGTGCATGGTGTGTCGGCCTTTTGACCTGTCGACGTTTTGGGGTAATCCCGGAAATTACCACGTCGTAATAATAAAAAAATCCATTTTTATTCTTAGAGTAACAAAGGAGTGAGAGAGAAATCTCTTTAATATCCATCCAAATAATTAAATTTTTAATTAAAGAAATTCACTTTTAAGATGTAAAGCGGAAGCCTTCAAGAAAATAGATTCATTAGAGAAATCAGAAACTTTGCTATTTTGAGAGTTCCATTAATTCTAGATCTCCATACTTATTATATATATATAATATAGATATATATATATATATATATATATATATATATATATATATATATATATATATATATATATATATATATATATATATATATATATATATATATATATATATATATATATATATATATATATATATATAAAAGCGAGTAAAAGTACGTACGTACATAAATTTGTTGACTGTAGAGCTTGTGGCAATACTTTCTAAGCATATAAATAAATACATTAAATAAAGTTATATTGTTTTTGAGACCTAGACTCAAATCGTCCACAGAGAAAATAGTCTACGTGTTAAATGTTCGACATTTTTCAAAAAATATCTGTTGACTATTTTTCTCTTCAGATTGAAAGTGTCGACAATTTGGCCGCATGTAAAAAAAACAAACTATTCGACCATTTGACCAACATCGTATTTTAGTTTTCTTTGATTTCTAAACTTATTTTATCATTATTTGTAGTGGTAGTAGTAATTATCGGTCTTACTATCCAACTAATTCAACCTAACCTTTGAAAAACTTTATCAAATATTTTAAGATAAAAGGACAATAATCCGGTAGGCGGAAGATGGTAATATGGACTGCCAGTGTCAAGAAATGACTTTCGTGAAGAATTGGATGTTGAGGGAACGAAGCGAGAGACTGTGCAGAACACAACTTGTGATGGTTTCAAAAGAGATAGTGATGTGCTGTGCGGTGCTGTGCGGTGCGGTGCTGTGCGGTGCGGTGCGAAAAGACTGATCTGCCTGTGCACATCGGAAAACTAAACCAACAGAAATTAAAGACACAAGTTACTCACCTAACTTGATTCTTATACATACAGTCATATATAAATATATATATATATATTATATATATATATATATATATATATATATATATATATATATATATATATATATATATATATATATATATATATTATATATATATATATATATATATATATATATATATATAGGGAGGGGTCCCTTTGAGTGTGCAGAGCGATTCTCTCTGGCATGGAACAGTACATTCCATATTCTTTCAATTCTACTAAACCTAACAAACCTTGGTTTAATTCGGCTTGTTCTCATGCTATCCGCCTCAGTAATGCTGCCTTCAGGAATTACGTTGTCTTCAAACTCCAGAAACTCACGCAACTTATATTTCATCCCGAAATCGTGAAAAATCTCTCCTTCGTAACACTAAAAACTCTTTTCTCAATAAATGCAATAATTTTTCTGGCTCCTCTTTTTCAGGCTCTTTCTGGCATTTTGCAAAAAATGTCGAATCTTAATTTGGTTTCCTCTTTCCCTCCTCTAACATCTTCTGACGGTTAAACTGCCATTTTGCCTTCCTCTAAAGCTGAACTCTCCGCTAAAACTATTGACTCTAATTCAACCTTAGGCGATTCGGGAGCTGTTCCTACTCCTTCAACCCCCTCCAGCTCATTCATGCCTAAAATTGACATTTCTTCTAGAGATGTCATTTCTGCTCTTTCTGAGCTTAACACTGACGGTATCCCTCCTGTGGTTCTCTAAAACTTGTGCTTAAGAGCTTGCTCCCTGCCTTGGTAAACTATTTCGTCTATGTCTTTCCACTTCAACCTTTCCTTCTTGACGGAAACGCACGCTCATTCAGCCTGTGCCGAAAAAGGGGAACCCCTCTCAACCTCTAACTACCGTCCAATTTCTTTATCCTCCGTTATTTCTAAAGTTTTCGAATCTATCCTTAACAGGAAAATTTGGAAACATCTCAATTCTTCTAATCTTATCTCTGATCGCCGGTATGGCTTTCGTAAGAAACGATTACTAATCTTTATTTCCCTTTTCTTTGGTTCTTGGTCCTGGACATATCGAAAGCTTTTGATAGAGTCTGGCACAAAACTTTGATTTCCAAACTTCCCTCTTTCGGAATCTATTCTTCTCTCTGATTTATTTTCTGGTCGTTCTGTTGCAGCTGTTGCAGACGGCCACCGTTCATCCTATAAATCTATTAATAGTGGTGTTACTCAAGGATCTGTCCTATCCCCAACACTTTTTGTGCTTTTCATTCATGACCTTCTCTCAATAACTACATCTCCTATCCACTCCTATGCCGATGACCCCACCCTTCATTACTCTTTTCAGTTTGAAAGACGCACGGAGGGAAGCATGGAGCAACTAACTCCTGATCTATCTCGCTTTTCAAATTGGGGTAGAGAAAACATGGTCATTTTCAATGCCCCAAAACTCAATTCTTCCATCTCTCTACTCGACACAATCTTCCACACAACTATGATATCTTCTTCGAAAACACAACTCAAACGTTCATCTGTTCTTAATATTCTAGGTGTATCTTTTCTCATGATCTTTCTTGCAAAGATCACATTACATCTATTTCTAAATAAGCCTCTAAGACGTTGGGTGTTCTGAGATGCATTCGTAATTTCTTCATGCTAGCCCAGTTGCTTGATCTCTATAGGGGTGTTGTTCGCCCCTGTATGGAGTAGGCCTTATATATCTGGGGTGGTTCCACTCTGCCCGTTCGAATTGTTGTTTCACTTTCTCTATACTATCGCTTCTACAACTGACACTGCTTTTCCTAACTCTCTCGTCGCATACCTCCTCCCTTGAGAAAAGCTCGTGCGACACGTCTTTCTACACAGTCTCACCCTTTCTCTGTGCAACTTTCTGACCCCAGACTTAACCGCTATGCTCAATATTTCATGTACTCTACTGGTAAAGTCTGGAACACACTCCCTTCAGCAATTTTCCCAATTTCCTATGACTTACACACCTTTACAGCCGTGTTTCGGGACATGTCCTCCTTTAATCTGACCAAGATCTCGATTTGTTCCTCTCTCTGGTAGAAATTTGGTAAGCCTCTGGCCTTTGCCCACCAGAGGTAATATATATATATATATATATATTATATATATTATTATAAATATATAATTATTTAATATATATATATATATATATATATATATATATATATGAAAAAAATAGCGCTTTCGAGCGATGAGGTTACCCCCAATGGTATGTGGGTGTTAGGTACTTTCCCATTTCACTTCACTACAGAAGAAAGAGAAGAAAGAAGAATATATTTATATATATATATATATATATATATATATATATATATATATATTATATTATATATATTATATATATATATTATATATATATATATATGTGTGTGTGTGTGTGTGTGTGTGTGTGCGTGTGTGTGTGTGTGTTTGTGTATATGTATGTATGCATGTGTTAATTTCACCGTCCAAATGTCTGTAATTTTTTTAATCTACCCTTTTCATCCGATTTCCAGACAAAATTTGTCTGCGATATTTTATCAGTTTATTTGTCACAATCTTATATGTTACAGCTATATATCGATTATGAAATGCATGTCATCACCATCAAGTTAAGTAAATTTAGATTATATGGTCTTAAGTTACGTTATGCTAGACTAGTAATAATAAAATGCTCCCCTTCTGTTTACCTACTTTTAGTCTGATCATTTTTAAGCAGAAGCTAGAAACATCAATCCAAGCGAATGGATATTTTGCTTGCAACATATAGCTAGCTTTTTAAATTATGTAATTTACTATTGTATGTTTATTTTTTGACATTTTTTCAATTCAAAACATATACCGTATTATATATATATATATATATATATATATATAATATATATATATATATATATATATATATATATATATATATTATATATATATAATATATATATATATATTGGGAGGACGTATGGCCGTCTGAAGCGATGCAAGAACCCCCCCACTGGGCATAATCCACGGAGTGATGGGATGGGCTAGACCATTCCGTTGCACTTTGGTTCGTTCCTTTTCGCGTTTCACCTTCTCAGAGGATCTCTAGTGTACCCTCTCCTCATATTGGAGTTTCTATGCTCCAGTCACCTCTCCACTAAATTCCTTCACATGTTCCTACAAATTTACAACAGCTTACTGACACTACCTTTTAAAACATTAAAAAAATAGCCACACATAAAGCTAACTCGGTGATGTTTGGAGAGGCCTCTTCAAAAAGAGACCCTCATCCACTCCTCACCACATATCACTTGGGAGTTGACGGCCTCCGATGATGGGGATGGTGCCGCGAGGACTCCTCGTCAGGCTTGCCCTTGTGCATGGTATTCTTTTTTCATAATTCCTGCAACATTCTCGGTCTTCTTCCTAATATCCCCTTTGCCGAAAACTACCCTCTTCGAAAACTCATCTCTTGTTCTTAACCGAAACTCAGGTGCTAGAGTGTGCTGACAGCAAACCTTATTCTGTTACCTCCTACTGTATCCTCAATTTTCAGCCAAAGGTGGATGCTATTCATACGTGCGTAACGATGTCGCTTGTTCACGTGTCTCCAATTTGGAGTCTTCCGAATTTTCTACCTTGTGGCTTAATCTTTCCAATTAATTACACTACTAAATTTCTTTGTTCTGTCTATTTGTCTCCTAATTCTACTGACTATAAAAAATTCTTCGACTTCCTAAACTTCAAAATGGAGCATTTTCTTTCTTCTTCTCCTTTCTCCGAAATCATCTTCTTAGGCTGCCAACTGAGTCATGGCAGAAGTCTTAGCTATCTTAGAGGTCTCAGTTTCAAATTCTCGTTCAGTAGATTTGGTACTTAGATAGAATCTATCGGAATATATATATATATATATATATATATATAATATATATATATATATATATATATTATATATATATATATATATATATATATATATATATATATATATATATATATATATATATATGCCCCTCTTGAAAAGGGCTCTGCCGTGAGCGGTGGCGTTCTGTATATATATATATATATATATATATATATATATATATATATATATATATATATATATATATATATATATATATATATATATATATATATATATATATATATATATATATATATATATAATATATATATATATATATAATGATGAACATATTTATTTGAACGTTTCGAATCACAGAGATTCATCTTCATCTTAAATGAAATTAAAAACAAAACATTAATGCAGAAAAATTAAAATATTAAAAAATTTACAAAAGAATAAAAGTATTAATTAAAAACGCACCACAACTCCTGAGAACATCTTAACGGCAGAAGAGACTGGAAATAAACAGAAATTAAGCAGCAGAAAAATTTAAGAGGTTGGTTGGTTGGTGAAGAAAAACAAATAAATATAAAAGCACACTCATATACATATAATTAGTAAAATAAAAACTAAAAGATAAAATTATTAAAATTAGAAATTGACGAATAAAATCAATACTGATAATAAAAGATGAACAAAAAAAAAAATAATAATAATAATAATAATAATAACGATAATAATAATAATAATAATAATAATAATAATAATAATAATAACGATAATAATAATAATAATAATAATAATAATAATAATAATAATAATAATAATAATAATAATAATGACAAAAATAATAAAAATAATAAGACTGGCATCAATAGTAGTTACAAAAATAAAACCAAAAATAACAAATGGGATAACAATGATAAGAAAAACTACTTTTATTTTTATTATTGCTGTTATTAGGCTTGTTTTTTGGTATGTTAATTTTTATTTTTATTTTATTTTTGCGTTTTTGTCATTTTTATTATCTTTTTATTATTTGTTATTTTATTATGGTTGTTTTTCTTATGATTGTGTTCCAGACTCTACCATTAATATATGTAAGATTAATCATAGTGGTTAAATCTGAGGTTAGAGAGTTGGACAAAGAAAGGATGATACTTACTCTTGATGAGTTTCGTGCCAGACTCTATCGAAGGCTTTCGATATATTTAGCGTCACAGTAAAAGATTCAAAGAAATGACTAAGAGTGGAGGATCAAAAGTCAGAGAGAAGGAAAAAAGAACCCAAGTAAAGTTTCTTACGAAAGCCATACTGGTGATCAAAGAAAAGATTAGAAAAATAGAAAGCTTTCAAATTTTCATGTTAAGGATAGGTTCGAAAACTTTAGAAGGTTAAAGAAATTGGATTACAGTTAGATGGGAAGATTGAAGCAGAAAAAAAAAAAAGAGACGAAATAGTTTACCAAGACAGGGTGCAAGCTCAGAAGATAAATTTTAATTTTTGTAAGAGGGATAACAGTACGCCTTCTTAGTGTGAAGCTCAGAGAGAAACAAAAAATGAAGTCTTTTTACAAATTACAATATTCGACATAAATGAATTAAACCAAAGATGGAATGTATAACTCCATGTCAGAGAGCGAATCTCTTCCGAGGGACCCCTCACTAGGAAGCAATTATTACTCCAACGGAAATCGAGAAAGTACATCCGCAAATCAAACCAATTCTCAGCATTGAAATTCCACAAACGCAATAGGAAGGGATCTTTCTTGAGGAAGACTTAAAGAGATAGATGAGGATACAGTGATAAGATTGTGATTAGAGGTGGACAGAGTTTAATAGTATAAAGAAAAATATTATAAGTTAAAGTTCATCTCCAAGGTGATCAGGGATAAGAGTAGATTGAATTTTGGATCAAGAAATGGAAGGCAAGTTCACCGGCATTATCTTGAGAACTAGAAGAAAGTCATTGGCGGTGATCAACACAGAAATTACTAAAAATAATTATTTCAAAGAAAGAAGAAGAAGAATGTCTCTTATTTTGAAATTTTGATAGTCAAAGAATTTTGAAAAATCAGTAGAGTTAGGAATAAATAAATAGAGTTTTTGAATTTAGTCACAGAATAACAAAAGAGCCTAATTTGAGAAGGTGGAAAATTCAGGAGACTCCAAATTAGAGTCACGAAAACAAAAACTACTTTGAGCACGTTATGTACAACAAACATCTATGGCTGAAAATCAAGTATAGAAACAATAAGAGGAAGCTGAGAAGGGTTGTTGTCAGAGCAATCAAGCGTCTAGGTTTTAGTTAAGAACAAGAAGTGAATACTAGAAGGATAGTTGTATTCATCAAAGTGGAAATTAGAATAAAGACTGAGAATTTTGCAGAAATTAATAATAATTTTTTTTTAGATCATATGCAAGTATTATATGTAAGTTTGAGGCAACAGCCCCTTCACCGGATTTCGCAGACTTCCAGGGTATGAGGGGTGGATATAGGGTATTGTTTGGATGCCGCCGATCCAAGCATTTTCAAAGTAGATTTGCATTTCGGCTTTTGCAGATTTTTTTTTTTAAAGATAATGTTAGAGTATATGCTTGTAAATATGTGGAGAACATGTAAATAAAGGAGAAGGGTGGTGTAAATGCGAGGCACTACGATGTAAATCGTGGGCACATGATGAACTCTATGGAAAGATGAAATGCAAAAAGGACGAATCAAAAAACGACGGAGTACATTGGAAAGCGCTAGTGAAACCTAACAGATAGTGGATAATGTTTAATGGAGAGTATGTACTTACGTCACCCTGGACGGCGCAATCTCCTCCCTATAATATATATATATATATATATATATATATATATATATTATATATATATATATATATATATATATATATAAATATATATATATATAATATGATCAGAGAAAATTTTTCCTCACGGAAGGATTCGAACCCATTGAAAACAGTGTCGCCGTTAGACAGTGTACAGAAGACTCTACCACCGAGCTACGCCGTCATCCCATAAACGAAGGCATAACAGAACGGTTTTCAAGCTCTTCTGCTTCGAATCACTGTAGCAACTCGGTACCTATCTAAATCCACAGGAGGGTGCTTGGAACCCCTACTGGGGTTACTATAACATTGTGCTGAGTGCTCCTGGGTTGCAGGAACAACCAACCAAAGTCAAGCAAAGCCAACATGGGTACAACAACTATTGCGATTAAATTAGCAATATAAGCCAGTGGTTCCCTCCAGTTCGGTGATCTTCAAAGATACGCTTCAAACTCCTCAGGTGGAGCGACCGATTTCATTTCTGACATTTAGCAGGTAAGAAATATAATTTAAATTTCATATTCAATCAAATGTGATATGTAGTTAACGGTTAGGTTGTGTGTATAACTTGTATACGTGAGGGTTGCGCTAGCAGGGAAAATATCAAAAATAAGCAATAGTTTATATATTTTAAATTCTAAGTAGGTTTTTGCATGGGGAATAAAAGGTTTACTATAGAAAAACCTATAGTAAATTCCTTATGAACCCTACGCAAAGCCTGATGACAAAAATACCATACTCATCCTTTGTTCAGTCATAGGAATCTATGGAGTTTGATTGCATGGGGGCCTATGGTAACCCATTGGTTTTATCATAGAACCTTATTAAATTTTTTGGGGGGGAGGTATTTCTGAAACTAGAAAAGAGGTTCATTTAAAAAAAAAAATAAGGCCATGGTAACGGTACGGTAGGTCTTACTCTTAACATTAACACCACTTACAGGTCGTGGGTGGGGGGGCATGAATTTGTAATATTATTTATGTACTCTAAGCATAATAATAATAACTGATTAATAATAATAATAATAATAATAATAATAATAATAATAATAATAATAATAATAATAATAATAATAATAATAATAATTAGCAGCTGTCCTGCGAATATTTATTAATTTAATATTTTAGCTATTTTATAACATACATATTTATATCACTTCATATATATATATATATATATATATATATATATATATATATATATATATATATATATAATATATATATATATATATATATATATATATATATATATATATATATATATATATATATATATATATATATATATATATATATATATATAATATAAAGATTCCTATTGGCTGCTATAGAAATTCCGATAGGTGTAGCATTTGTGCACCCCGTAAGTTAAGTTTTAGTATACTCATAGGCTATTTGCTTATAGGACCCATACCATTACCAATACGATTTTCGCCTCTGTACCAGAAAAACCTACGTGGCCTACGTAGTTTCCATTGGTGGACATAGGCCCTATAAAAGCTACAACAAAATATGGACATTTTTTTATGCGAAGAAAATAAAATTTTAATATCCTAAATCATTTTATTTAATAATTATCTCTTAAACCCGTTTATATTTTGAAACAAAACTTTTATTTTATCATATTTCCAAATTAATGAACCCTTTGACGACAAAAATAAATCTGAAAAATAATCCATTGTTGCTATCTAATGAATGACACTCATTCGATAGGATTAGAAATTTTATATAAGTTCATAAATCGTTTTGCATTTCATAAAATTGACTTAAGAAACGATAAAAGAAACTTAAAAAGAATATGGGTACATAAACATACAAGTCAACGTGACTTCTCTTTACTAAGTCTATTTTTGACTAATTACGTTGCCTTAATTAGTCGCGAATTCTGACACCCTATTCTCGGATCGTAGTAATTATATCTACCCCAACCGAATGTAAGGAAATTTACTTTATTTGTAGAACATAACCCCCAAAAAACGAAAAAAAAAATTTAAAAAGCCGAGAAAATGAAATGGAACGGGATTACCCCAAATCGTCGACAGGAAAAGTAATCGACAGGTCAAAGGGCCGACACTTTTGAAAAAAACATTAACAAAATTTTCTCACTTGTCCAAAACGTCGACAACTTTTTTTGGTAATTCAAAGGGCCGACAACTTTTTTTTTTATAACTCGTCCAAATCGTCGACACTATAAATCGATATCGATTAATCGAAAGATAATAGCATCATCACTCACGGGTGGGGGAGGGGGGCAGAGCCCCCGTAGACAAATGTTCGTGTGCCATGCATCTACTAAAATAATATATTAAAAATAAAAAAAATTATTATAATAATAAAAATTAAAAATAGGCTTACGTATCGATTGTATTGAAATAAAAAATACGATGTTGGTCAAACAGCCGACACATTTTTTTTCACATGTGTCCAAAACGTCGACACGTTGAAATTGAAAAGAAAAGTGATCGACACATTTTTTTCAAAAGTGTCGGCCCTTTGACCTGTCGACTACTTTTCCTGTCGACGATTTGGGTATAGCGCCAAAATTTGCCATAAAAAAAATCGCTTTGTGTAGATATAATTAATAAGACCAAAATTCTCAATATAAATATAGATACTAACGCATATCATTGTCTAGTCTGTGCGCATATACAAGTAGGTTGGATGGATAGGAAGATTCAATGACAAAACGGGGATAAGTCCCTTTTGCATGCGAGTTTAAAAATTCAATTAAGCATGAATCTTTTGGGTAATTTGTACCAAACCGTTTTTATTTCAAGTTCCCAATGAACCTTTCGATATATATATATATATATATATATATATATATATTATATATATATATATATATATATATATATATATATATATATATATATATATATATATATATATATATATATATATATATATATATATATATATATTATATCATTCATTAGCCACTATTATCGTTGAAATATTTCCTATATAACCTCGGTGGAGTAGATAGGTTAGCACAACGGTACTTCCATCTTTTGGGCCCAGGTTCGATTCCCCGAGCATATATATATATATATATATATATATATATATATATATATATATATATATATATATATTATATATATATATATATATATATATATATATATATATATATATATATATATATATTTTAAATAGAAGTCGAGACCATATTTTCATCTGTTCAACTGTTGGTAAACATGTTTAGATTAGAGTGACCATCCGTCTCGAATTTTTCGAGACAGCCCCTATGGTTTAAGCCGTGTCCCGATTTTATTTAGAGTCAGTCGGGACGGACTTTTGTTCCGATTTTTAGATTTTGCAAAAATTATTTAATCAGGCTGTCAGAGGGCTCGGCGCGTAGGAGCAGAAGCAAAAAAAAAATTTTTTTTTTTTTTAATAATGTCCTAACAAACCATATATTAAAAATCACCCTCCTTTATAGTATACATCCCTTAAAACCCTTAAGGGCAGAGCATATTTGGGGGGAGGGGTCAAGGCAATATTTATAAGCGTCCTGATTTTTGGTCAGAAAAATATGGTCACCTTAGTTTAGATTCATTTCGCATTGAAAATAAGCATCCTTAGGAAAAATGAAGTTATACTTGCCTGAAATTCCTCTTCATGGAGAGTGGAATTCTCTGCCGAATTCTCATAATCA
>SEYY01022852.1:7500-20000 GCA_009176605.1 Armadillidium nasatum | reverse complement strand
TTTTTGAGAGCTAGATGTGAAGAAGTTGAAGTTTTAAAGAGTTCAATTTCACAAGGTTGCTATGACCCAACCGGGAAATACCATCCAGATCGGCAAGAATAAAATCGGAAAGTTGAAGACGAGAAGCAACTCTAGAAGCAAAAGAGGGAGCAGATTTGAAATGAGTAGAAGAATGCAGAATTGAGTCATCAGCATAAGAGTGAACAGAGGTAGAAGCGCAGTTGAGAGATCGTTAATGAAAAGTAGGAATAGTGTTGGAGAAAAACGGAACCCTGAGGAAACACAGTTGACAGAAAAGGAGAAAGAGGTCGCACCATCTAAAAGTGCCGAAATGGAACGATCTGAAAAAAACTAGACTAGAGTCCAAGCTAGACTCCTTCACAACCGTATTTGCGAGTATTTGGGTATCAGCCATAGAACTCTCTACCCCCACTTTACCGTTTAAGATCAATCCACCATTTTCACTTTCTGTAAAGCCACACCCTTTTTTAATCATTTTACGATTATGGCATCAGCTTCTTCGTTCTTAGTCACTTCTCATCAAAGTATGGTTATATATCGACAAACGACGCTTCCATTTAAATAATTATTCTTTTTAGCTTTATCCTTGAATCTAAGTATATGACAGATCTCGTATGTTCTTTTGGCCTCTTGCTTTGATTATTTTAGTTGACAGGCTGCAGTGTTTTAATTTGCTTTGTTTTTTTTGTTCTATTTTGTTTTATTTTTGTTCTTTAGATGAGGAGATATAATAAATATATAAGTCTACATGCTTTAGCATATTATGTACGTATATATATATTATATATATATATATATATATATATATATATATATATATATATATATATATATATATATATATATATATATATATATATATATATATATATATATATATATATATATTGAATGTCTTGCATACTGTTCACGTTGGGTTTTAGATGTTTCATGCTTGTACTGACAGGAAATACATAATACTAATCAGTTTAATTTTAATATATATTTTGTATATATATCTGTCTGCCTCCAGCCTTTTTGCACAAATTTTGTCAGTTGTTTTGTTTTACATTACGTTTCTCCCAACCAACAATAGACTATTTTGTTTTCTCTGTCCTTCTCCTTTATTAGGTCTGTTGTTTTGAAAGGGTACTCTCTCAGTGTCCTAACATTCATCATAGGTAAAAATATAACTTTGTATCCTATTTCATTTTAATATATATATATATATATATATATATATATATATATATATATATATATATATATATATATATATATATATATATATAATATATATATATATATATATATATATATATATAGTTATATATATATAATTTTATACAAATTCGTTCACATACGTTTATGATTATATACCTTATATTTAGTATATTTAGATCCGATCCATAAAAAAAATAAAAAAAAAAAAAAAAAAAAAAAAAAAAAAAAAGGAACTTTGTTGGTAATTTTCCCTCTGTTTTTTGAATGAAAGTAAACATTTGGAGAAAATAATTTAAAATTACAATTAATTTAATATATTCTATATAGGTAATTCTATTACCTTTTACTCTCCTTTATTTTTTAGAAATACAAATAATTTTAAAACGTATTTACACAAAAATAACGAAACTGCCAAAAAAGATTACGTTTGGTTTTTAAATCGATCAATTTTGTATGGAACGAAAACAATTTTTTGGATTACTCTCACTCTGAGTTTGACTCTGAATTTGACTCTGAGTTTGACTCTGAACTTGACTCTGAGTTTGACTCTGAATTTGACTCTGAGTTTGACTCTGAATTTGACTCTGAGTTTGACTCTGAATTTGAAGTTCCTCTGAAGGACAAAATTCAGAGAAAAAAATTCAGAAAAAAAAAATTACAAATTACAAATTTTTATTTTTTTTATTTTTTTTTATTCCTAAAAGGTGGGTTTGAAATAAAAGAATTTTCCCTTTCAAGGTTTTTATTTTTCGGTTTTAAGTTAAAGATCTTTTTTTTTATCTTCCAAAATAAGAAAATAATTAATTAATTAATTTCTTTACAAAAAAAATTCCAACCATTCGAATATAAAATTTTAACTCTTTCATTTTATTTTCATTATAATCATTTAATATGTAATTAGCAATATACTTCAAATTATTTCAATTTACAAATTTTAAAATATAAAAGTCATAAAATATTTTCATAGAAATAATCGAATAGAAACTTTTAAAAAAGGTAAAAAAGGGGGATAATCTCTCTCTCTCTCTCTCTCTCATCACTCACAAATTTCTTAACATTCTCATCTCATAAAAACAAATACTTTAAATTCTTTGGTATCTTATCACAGTAATTTTATATAATATATATATATATATATATATATATATATATATATATATATATATATATATATATATATATATATATATATATATATATATATATATATATATATATATATATATATAATATTATAGAAGCATAAAGATTTACAATGTCTCACTGAAAAAAAAAGTTTCCATGATTTTTCCACATTTTTAAAATCTCTTAAACCCTAAAAAGGATTAATTAGCTTCCATATTGGACAGACGTATGAATTAAGTAAGCACTTTGATCTCTAATATAGTGTTTCATTTTTATTAAAATCTTGAACAGCTTCTTATTACATCATGTACACTTGTATTGACTACATTGAAAAATCAAATTATCGTTCTCAAAATAAAATCTAACTTTGAAAACTCCATCTCTTTCAGACTCTGTATAATTCAACACGATGGAAATGTAGACAGCAATAGGTCTGAAATTCTGTATACATCACAATCTTCCCTTCAAAAAAGGCTTTAAAACAACAAGCGCCACCATAAACTCTTACTAAGAAAAAGTTAACAAATTTCACTCTCTCAACGTACATTACTTGTAACAATAGAAATCGCAAAAACATTTGGCGCTCTACCCAAAAGTATTATTATACACAAAAACTTAGTAAACATCAACACGGCTAAAAGTGATAATATATGGTAACTACGATAACTTTTGACACAGCCTGTGTCTGGAAATGTTAAATTATGCAACGATTCAGTGAGGGCTCCATTCTTACTTTCTTCATAAACTAACTTCTCATTCTTCAATATACAAACTCAGTCATGCAGACGATTTATAAATTACATCTCCATCTCATAATCAATGCTCAATCAAAAACAACATAACCTCCTCTGAAAACGGTTCTACTAAAGAAAATCCGTTTTACTAAAAAAAAAAATCAGCGATCACAATATTCCTCAAACATTATTTAATGACCGTCTGATTATATCTTCAACAGCTCTATTATCCCTTTGAAAAGAAGCATAAAAATTTTATGAATTACTTACCAAATCTATAAGTCTCACAAAACACATTCATAACATACAATTTCAGGAATATAAAAATATCCTTACGTCCATATATAAAGCTATTCTTCCACAACCTCATATCGATATGAAGGGCCTACAAAACACCTAAAACGTAACCAAGACTTTCGGCCGATAACTTGATGCATCAAAAGCGCACACATTGAACATTTTCATTCGGGAACAGAAGATCTCTTTCTTTTCAATGTGAACTATCGTCATAGTAACAGAGCTCTGTCAAAAAAAAAATGAAGCAACGTTCGGTAACACAGACTGTAAGTATCAGAATAAACGAAACACGAACACACCAAATTATCCTCTCCTACAATAAGTCGTAATCTCACCACAGACAGTTTCTCATCTTTCACATCATTAATATAATATATATATATATATATATATATATATATATATATATATATATATATATATATATATATATATATATATATATATATATATATAATATATATATATATATATATATATATATATATATATATATATATATATATATATATATATATATATATATATATATATATATATATATATATATATATATATATATATATATATATATATATATATATATATATATATCGAACCTTTTGTCTCTTAGTTAATGGAGATGCTCATTACCTACAGTAGTACATTCTGCTGTCAGTAAAAAATGAATTACATGTTTTCCAGATCTTTATTTTAGGAAACTCTGTTACGATTCAAGCCATCAGGATATTCTAGCCAATGAGGCGTGGTTCTAATCCAGTTTCCATTTCTTCTGCACAAACAACAAATTAGTAAAGTTTGCTATGTTTCTAGTGACGTATAGGTTTTTAGATTATATAGGGCAATAATATACTTTGCCGTAAACTGTAATTATTTACAGAAGATCTAATACAAACTGCAAATATTTGTCCATTCAAGTAACCGGTTTGAGGTTTGAGTCTCTGCTGCAAACTGCCTCGCATACATCCACTGTTCACACCTCGGCACACTGATCTTTAGAAATAAAAAAAATACACTACCCTCAGATTACTAACACGGGTTACCACCCATTCCAATAATAAAACACATTCACACACAAATAACTCACAGCTTCTTAAAACCTGCACCCAGAAATATGATTCTCCATAACCACTTCTTCAATTCCACATTGAAGAACAGTCTGCTTGACCAGTCTCCTGTCAGGACACCATTTCCTTCTGCAGCTATAAAACAGCAGGCCTCACCGAGCCTCAAACCCGTGCTTCCTCCCGTTGAGAGTGTTAAACACTCATTTTCAGCGCTGCCCGTCCATCATAGTACAAAGACAAAATAACTTTTTCCAATTTGGGACATCTGGTCCATTTCGGTTGCCAATGCGACTTTCCTTAGGGTCACCAACTTCATATAGAAGTGAAGAGAGTTCATACAGCACAAGGAATATAATATATATATATATATATATATATATATATATATATATATATATATATATATATATATATATATATATATATATATATATATATATATATATATATTTAATATATATTGTACCGATATGCCAAGAATCAACAGATTATGATTTTTTTTTGTTAAAATGAAGATACTACAGTATTAAACTTGCTGACATGACATAAAAAAACTGAAAAGTTATTGCTCAAGACAATCCCTGTAAGGTAGAGAAGAAGATGCAGAGTGATGTCAACAGAATCAATATATGAATTGGGTTTTCGCAGTTTATATTTCTGCAGCGCTACAGTAGTTAAATGTTGGCTTGGTAATTGAAGAGTAATTTTAATATTTGGAATAAAACAATTCTTGGTAAATTCAGCCAAAGACAAATGTTTTTTATTCTTGATTAGTTCTTGTAATTACTTTGTTTTGCTTAATCTTTCGACAAGATTTCTCTTTCCATGCCTGAATTTATGTCATTGGCTGCATCAACATTATTAATATTATGCACAAAAAATCTTTTCTTTTACCATCATCATGGCCAACCGAAATCTCGTCCCACGAGCTTATAAAATTTTGCATTAAAAGGTCTGTAAAAGTCTCTTAGAATCTGAATAACTTCTGAATCGACCTTGGGATGCGTCCTTCCCTTTGAGAAGCCAAGACAGTGTGGCTTTCCGTTCTTTTCACTCTTGACTAAGCAAGGAAATCCTTTGGTAGCGTTGAAATAAAAATGCCGATCTTTGATGACGCGCTCCAGGTTCAAAAAGTCCTGAACAAAAAAACAAAGATTAATAAGGAAGAAATTAAGAGTGGATAATATTTTAAAATCTCGATAAAATTTTTAATAAGAGATTCAACATCTATTTTATTCATCAACAAGATTAAAGGGAGTGAAAAAAATTATAACTAATAATACTGATCAACACACAAATTATTTCCGACTTTACATATATATATATATATATATATATATATATATAATATATATATATATATATATATATATATATATATATATATATAATATATATATATATATATATATATATATATATAATATATATATACCTGAAAATGAAATTCTGAATTTAAAAAAAAATTTGGTTGGCAACACGGATTAAACATTCTTATTCCAGTGAAGCCCATTTTCATGATATAGACTTCCTTTGTTGTGCTTAATGTAACCTAAATTGTGTCGGTTTTATGTTGTGGATCTTCTATTTTTCTAAATGATTCACTTTTCTAAAGGATTCACTTATGATTCTTTTATTATTTCTAATTTTCTACTTATATATATATATATGTCTTAATATATAATATATGAAAAAAAAAAAAAAAAAAAAAAAAAAAAATATATATATAATTATATAATATATATATATATATATATATATATATATATATATATATATATATATATATATATATATATATATATATATATATATATATATATATATATAGAGAGAGAGAGAGAGAGAGAGAGAGAGAGAGAGAGAGACCTTTTGTAAACTTTGCCATTTAAATACCAGAAACGTAAATTACTCCGTTAATAAAGACTTTTTTTTGGGAATTGTAAAATAGGAGTTCAGGATAAATCTTGTTTACGACACATTTGCTGTAATTTGTGTGTAGTAAATCTCCGTATTTGGTTAAATAATGACTTTTACGTTTCCATTACATGGAGAGAACCCACTAAACACGTAAGTGATTGCAATTTCTGCCTGATGCCTTCTTTCATCATTGAATATCGAAGCAGAAAAAGCATACTATCAACTATCCAAATATTCCATCACCTATAAGACCAGTATCACACGGAGATGATCTGCTTGTTGCATCTATCTACCAAAAACAATACTTTGTAGAATCCGATGAAGGCATGCAGGTTGGGTTGGTTGTGTAGAACATTCTGAATATTTAAAGCAAGATCCTAATTTTACTCCAGAATTTATCTCGTCCAATACGCCACATAAAATTTCTCAAAATGAACTGATTGATTAAATTTGATATCTGGAGTTACAAAAAAAAAAAGCTCTGTTTCTTGCCTCCAGACTTCAGCAGTAAAATTTCATGAAAGAAAATATTAAGTGTATAGGTACTGACATCAAAATAACTGACACAATTTTTCAAAATTGAAAACAACCTTATCACTTGTATTGATCCAAATAGTCTGATGACATCTTTGAGAACAAAGTATAATCCACAAAAGACTCTTCAAAGTTAAGTTTATTGACAGATTTGCTTCACAATGGTAATTCACTGCTGTCTGCAGAAATGAAAGAGAGCTATAAAAATGTAAAATTTCTTCTTAAACATAAATATGAAGATCATCAATGAACAGATATGTGGAGATGTGAAGATTATTGTCATCTCACCTCAGAATGCAATTAGGGTATAACGAGTAATGCTGCTTTATCTGCAAGTGGAACAGGTGGGATAGGTCCTCACACTGCAAAAGTAAACACTGGCCTGAATGGAAACCGAGAGAGCTTGGAAAAATAAAGAATATCGAGCACACTCCCTCAGTTGCCCATAATAAAATCATATTTCCACCTTTACATATTAAACTCGGGTTAATGAAGAATTTTGTAAAATGTAAGCTTCCATATATTTAGGGAGAAAATCCCCCCATCTGGGTGATACGAAGATGAAGAAGGGATTCTTTGTTCTCTAGCAGATTCATCAACTATTCAAGGACGAAGCCTGTAGTACGGTTGTTCAAGAGAATGAGAAAACAAGTAAGGAATTCTTCAAATTGTGATTTACAATTTTTTGAGGAATGGAAGAACGAAATTTACGATGAAGTTGTTAATGAACTGAAAGCATTCCGAAAATGTACCACTCAAAATACACTTTCTTTATTTCAAGCGTTTGAAGCAAAACATTTCAGCAATGGAAATAAGGTTTCATGGCAAGTGCAATTCATTAATGTTTGTTGACTATTGTTGGAATGACATAAAATGCATTCAAAAAGAAAAAAAAGAAAAAATTTGGGTAAGTGTTCTATATATATCATTAAGTGAAGAGTGAATAGGTAAGATTTCCATAAATATGTCTTGAAACCAAGAGCTAATAAAAGTATTTTAAAGTCTCATTCTAATATCTCGTTCCATTTTTAGGAGGATTTAATTATTTTGGTGAAGCAAAGAAACTAAAACCCTATTTTTTGCTGACCTGTCTTTATAATGACCAATTAAAGACAGGTAAAAGTAACATAAGAATAAAGTTATTAATTTTTTTTTTAAATCATCTACTTATAATTACATAAAAATAATAAATAAATGTAAGTGAATGAGTAAATATTTAAAAAAAAAATATTTTGATAAAAATGAATTTTTTCACAATTTTAAAACTGAAATTTTGGAATGAAATGTCAATGACAAACCTGAACAGACGCCATTTCATCAGCAGGATCTTGGACCAGATTCTCCCCGCTCACAACATGAATGCTCGTCGCTGGGAAGAACTTTCTCCACCTTTGGTAGTGGCGGGCATAAAGACCCCCTCTTATTGGGCCCCAGACAACATTTACCAACCCTGAAGTAGAGTTCTTCAAAACGTAGCTTCGAAAATCGAGCTTGCTGTTACGCTTGCTTTAAATGTATTATTATTATTATTATTATTATTATTATTATTATTATTATTATTATTATTAGTAGTAGTAGTAGTAGTAGTAGTAGTAGTAGTAGTAGTGGTTTTAGTTGCATTATTTATTTGAAATGGTTGTTATGAGAAAAAGTCATTACTAACCTCATACTCTGTGTGTAATCCGAAATGGCTCTAATGACGGGATCTCTCACAACGAGGAGCAACCTGACGGTTGGAAGAACTTTTTTAACTCTTTCCGGAACATCTCTGTCTACGAAATAAGCCGGAGTTTTTTCCACTGTAAGTTGTCCCTCAAGACTCATTGGAAGGCGGCTCCTGAAATTTATCCAAATATGAAGCAAAAAAATTAAATAATTGCATTTATATATATATATATATATATATATATATATATATATATATATATATATATATATATATATATATATATATATATATATATATATATATATATATATATATATATATATATATATATATATATATATATATATATAATTGGTGGATAACAGATGTAGGCCTACCAATTTCCACCAAAGTTGGGAAATTTTAGTTAAGGGTTATTTTAAATTCCAACTTGTCGCGATACAAAATATTTGAAGGTATACAAGTCAAAGGAAATTGGGAATATAGATAAAGGGAGAGTTTACCAGACTTTACCAGTAGACTACATGTAAGATTGAGGATGGCGGTTATCTAGAGTCAGGAAGTTGGACAGAGAAAGGATGAGGCTTGTCACTCGAGCCATTTTCAGTGAAGGAAATGTGATGGAGAGATTAGAAGAGCAGAGTTCGTTTAATAGCGATAGTATATATTTAGAGATACAAGAATTCGACGGGTAGAAAGAAACTGGAAAGGGTTAATGAGAGCAAAACAGTTGATAAAACAAAAATGTCCTAGACTCCACCTTTTCAAAGGGATCTGTGGGAGTAATACAACCCCTTATGTGAAGTGCACCCTCCATACTGGGGCAAAAAAAAAAAATCCTTATAATGAGCAAGCAGCTAGGATGACGTGAAAATATTCTGAAGGGACCTCTGAGCACCCAACCTCTTTGAAACATGTTGAGATGGAGAAGTAACATCATCTTTCCAAGAAAGATCACGAGAAAAAGAATAATGAGAATGTTAAGGACAGAAGAAGGTTTAGGTTTCTGTGTTTTTGAAGATATTATAGTTGCGTGGATGATTAGTCGAATGGAAAAAAAAAGAGTTGATTTTGAAATAGAAAGAAGAAAAGGAACTGGGTGTTTGAGGCATAGCAAACATTCATGTTTTCTTCTGCCAAAATTAAGAAATTCTACAAAGGATCAGAGGTTAGCTGCTACAGGGCTACCCTACTAGCATTAATTAATTAATGTCGTGTGAAACTTCTTTCAAAATATAATGAGTAATGAAGGGTGGAGTCGTTGGAATAAGAGTAGATAGGTGATGAAGTAAGAGATAGAGAGAGAGAGATTAGTGACTCCACTAATGACTTGAAAAGTTGAAAAGAGTTGATGAAAGGGGAAATCTTTGAGGAATATTACTATTTATAGATTTGAATGAAGAATAATATCCGTCTACAACGGCTGCCAATAGAACGACCCGAAAAAAATCAGAGATAAGAATAGATACAGAAAGAGGGAAGTTTAGAAATCAAAATGTTTTGCCAGAATCTTTCAAAGGCTTTTAATGTTTAGCTCCACAGCAAAAGATTCACCGAAATGCCGATAATTGTAGGACCAGGATTCATAGAGAAGTGAAATTAAGATCATCATTAGAGCGTTCCTTACGAAAGCCATATTAGTGATCTACGAGCAAAGACAAGATTAGAAGAAATGAGATGTTACTAAATCTTACTGTTAATAATGGATTTGAAAACTTAATTAAGAAAATAAAGAGGTTAAAGAAAAAGGACGATGTTAAGAGTGTTGAGATTTGTCCTCCTTTTTCCACACAAGCTATATGAGTGCACGTTTTCAGCAGAAATGGAAGGTAGAAGTACAAAAACAGAGAAAAAATAGGTTATCAAGATTGGGTACAAATTTTTCCTAGTCATTTTCTTATTAGAAAATAAAACGGTGAAGCTACTTCCTTATGTGTAATATGTCTTTTCTGTATTAAAAAATTTTATTGTTACATTTTTGCCACTTGTCTCAACAATTCGTTATGATAAGTTTTGCAGTGTATTGAAATTACCTAATTTCAGGAGAAAGGAGAAGAAAGAATGTGCTTTATTTTAGAATTTAAATAGTGAAAAAAAATTTAAGATAGTCCCTAGAGTTTAGAGGTGAAAAACAACAAAAGAATATAGTTGTAGAATGTCAAGAAAACCTAAGCTGCAAGGTCGAAAATTCTGAAGACTCCAAGTTGAAGACGCTAGAACAAATCCTATCGTTGCTCACACATGAACAACAAATGAAAATTAAGGAGAGAGACATTACGAGGAAGGAGAGAAGGGTTTGCTGCTGGAACGTACAAGAACCTAAGTTTGGGCCAAATATAAAAGATGAGGTCTATAAAAAGAGAGGTAGTGTTCAACAAAGTGGAAATTAAAATGAGGTCTATGAATGCTGCTGACATTAAAGAAAAAAAAATGAGGACCAGGGCAAGCCTGCTGCGACAACCTCAAAACCGTAGGTTTTCAGCTCCCAAGTGATGATGGGAGCGAAGGATAGATGAGGAGCAATGTTTGGATACCGCACCTCTAAGCATCTCTGAAGCAGGTTTACGTTTCGTCATTTTTTTTTGTAAAAGATAATGTTTGGGTGTGGGTTTGTAAATATATAGGGACATATAGAGAAGGGGGAGAGAGGTGGGAATGTAAGGCACTCCAGTGTATGTTCAAGGGTACGCTAGATACCTTCTGAGAAAGTAAAACACGAAAAGGAAGAACCGGACTGCTACAGAATGCTGAGGAGAGCACCAACCAAACCTATCACTCCATTGGTAATGCCTAATGGGGAGTACTTACATTGTTTCGAAAGGCATTACGTCTTCTCCTTAATATATTATGGTGTGTGTATATGCGCGTGTTAGCAATAGCCGACCTTTCTCGAAATTCTTTTTTTTGTTATATAAAATTTAAGATAAATTCAAGATTTTTTTTTTTTTTTTTTTTTTGCCTTCTCGTCCTCCACCACGAAAAGCGACGACCACTGGTCGAAGAACTTTCAGTCAATGTGTGATTGGATCTACTTAGTCGTAGTAATCTTGAAAACATAAGGAGTGTGAGGTTTTAGTCTTATTAATTTTCTGTTTTCCACATTCTAACCCCTGTCTGTAGGCTAAATGGCTACGTCACTGTTCATAAATGGTCACTTATACAACGAACACTATTTTTATTTTAATTCTGTGTAATCTCCACGCTCTCTTCTTTCAAGAAAATTTGAAAGGTTCGTCTTTCGTCTTTTTACACAAGTATTACGCTCTCTCTTTTCCTCTTCTTTCTGAATATATGACAGCTTATTCTTTTTCTTATACTGATTCATCAGACTTAAATTCTTGAGATTCCATTTTCAAAATCGATAGGACTTTTAAATATTATTATTAAATACAATAAGTGACTTTGCTTTATTTATGTGATATATATATGATATATAGGCGTATATTTTTAAAAACTGAGAAGTTTTATGGGTTCCAGGCTATATTTCTAAAGACATGTATAACGTTTCTATACAAAATATTTTAAACCATTACCAAGATAAGACTAATTATGTGTTATTGCAATAAAACAATTACTCTGCTTTTACTAATATTCATTGTTAGAAACTTCAAACTCTTCTGATTAAGCATTTTATTTTAAAGCCAAAATATTTGAGCAAGTAATGGTTAATTTTTACTAAAAATTATGAATGAAAAAAAAAGTCTGCAAATTATTCGTAAGTCAGTAAAGGCTTGTCTGGCGGTTCTTAAACGTCTGAGAAGTATAAAATACCTGTACCAAGAAGGTCCTTTGTAGAAGAACCTGTCAAAAAAATGAAGCTCGGCTCCTGCCGCAGCGATGGATGGATGAAGCCTCAAGAATTCCAAAAGTGCTCTTGTCCCTCCCTTTTTCGCTCCAATTATAAGGACATGAGGAAGACGCCGCAAAAGT
>SEYY01022852.1:0-2500 GCA_009176605.1 Armadillidium nasatum | reverse complement strand
GCCTTAAAGGGATTCAGGCCTTTTTGTACAACGGCAGGTGCTCAATAGATTTGACTCCTCGCATTCCACCACTATTGCGAAGCCCTAGCAGCACCAAGGGTGGCTTGCTTGCACATGAACTTTGTGTGAGTATTGCAAACTCTATCCTTACACGATATAGTATCTCCTTCTTTCCAGCTACCTCTGTTCTGTGGAACTTCCTACCTTTTGTTTTTCCTGCTCTATTTAATCTACCTCTCTTTAAATCTTCCGTCTACACTCACCTGAGGGATCTACTATAGGTTCGAGATTGGGTGAGTTATCTTTTATTTATAATTGTACCTCTCCTCGAAAAAGGTCCTGCCCTTGAGTGGTGGTAATGTGAAAAAAAAACAGACCAGTAAAGAATAAAAATTAAGTTAAATAGAATAGAAAAGGCTAATGACAGAATGACAAAAGTTTGGATATTAAAGATTTTCAAAAAAAAAATCTATCGAAAGCTTTCAGTTAGTCCAGATTAGCAGATATACCAAAGGGCAGAGGACAAAACAGCACAAAAGAGGAAGAAATTCCTAGTCAAGGATTACACCTCAAGGATGAAATATTGGTAATAATCAGAGATAAAGATAATAAAAATGTTTTTAGATATTCTGTGACAAAATTTAAAAAAAAAAAAACATTAGAAATTAACGGGAGAGTTTACGGAATTCTTTCTTTTCAAGACGATTTTAATGAACATACTTTTCACCAGGAAGAATGGCTAGACGTTAATAAAGAGAATAAAAACCTTTTGCTAAGGCTAGATACAAACTCAAATCATACAGATCTACATGACTTATACTATTAGTAAATGTACTTATCTCTGTGTAAGAAATTTCATCATTAGAAGAAATCGCTGGTCTAGAAAAACAATGACGCAAATGAGAATAAAGTTTTCCTTCATGAATTACTTAAAAAAAGAATTTTTAAAAAATTTGTTCTTAATTAACTGGCATAATTTTTTTTTCTTAAGCGGTTCTGACTAGCACTACATTTATGTTGTTTATACATTGGAAAAAATTATTTGAACTGAAACCTTTGTTCTTTTTGAACAGTGAAATAACAAAATTAGACGTTCTATGAGTCGGAGAGAAGAGGAGAAGAGTGAATCGTCAAAAGAGGAGTTAGAGGCAAATTTTTGAACAAAGAGATTAGCAATTGAGAAAGGTAGATGAATGTGGAGCAGAAGGAAGACTCAAGGGAATAAATAGGAAGAAAAAAATTTAAGTATTTTTGGCAGAATGGAAGAAAAGTTGACAAGAAATAGAAACAAAGATTATCGAATTTTTTACGAAAAAAGAAATGTCTGGTATGTCGAAGAACGATTTGACAGATTTCCTGGATGCAAAATAAGTAAAGTGAAGGAAGGGAAACTGATACAATCGGAGAAAAACCAAGATTTATTTATTTGGTGGAAAAGTATTAAAATGGATTGCTAAAAAATAATTTTTGATAATGCTTTTGTACCTTTCCAAGGAATCTCTTCCTTCAAAGTTGTCATCATTATACAAGAAAAAATTAGTCTTATGACTCGGAAATTCGAGAATCTTCTCTCAGTCGAAGATGTCAGTCTCTATGTCTGACAACTTGTAACAAAGGACAGGATACTGTATATAGGTAATCCAAGGGAAAATAATACAAGTACAGTATAAGGAGAAATATTAAAAGTTAAATAATCTTTAATGATGTTGCATCTCCTTGAGGATTAAAGATAAAATATAATTGCTTAAGATAATTTCATTAGAATAAAGATTTAGAAGCCATTTTTACCAGACCGGATTTTAAGAATAGCTATTGACTTCGAAGAAACCAAAATAAATATTTCAAACAATATATATATATATATATATATATTTGAGAATTGTATATAAAAAGTAGGATTAATTTTGAAAGAAAAGGAAGAAATTTGCCGGCGTCAAATTCATTCTAATATAAATAAATGGAATTAATAAATAAACAAATTCATTGTTTAACAAAATCTGCTTTCAGGATTTCGAATATTCGATTGTTTATGTAATGAAGAATGGCTTTTCATTGTTATATTCAATCTTCATTCAGAGAAATAAATACATTCCCAATTCAACTTGATGTCTTTCCGTTTAAAGGATGAAGGGCGACATTGTGCATAAATCTAAGCATTTCGCTTTTATTCAAAATAGGAACTTGTTTATCCAATGGGAATAGGTGAAAAATTAGACACCATAAACAAATAATTACAATAAAATGAAAGATTGAAAGAAGCTAAAAATAAACAATGAAGCGTATTATAATATTACAATTATAATAGCACAAACATAATAAATTAAAATTATGGTTCAGCTTAACCATTTTGCTTCACAGGTAATCTTTTGTTATATATTATGAAAAAAGCAACGAAATCATCTCTTAAGAGACTTCTTTCCAAACCCAAAAGGTCAAACGTTCATTATGACTTTAGCAATATCTTCAAGCGACGTAATATCTTACAGGATATATATATATA
>SEYY01022851.1:140000-147500 GCA_009176605.1 Armadillidium nasatum | reverse complement strand
ATATATATATATATATATATATATATATATATATATATATATATATATATATATATATATATATATATATATATATATATATATATATATATATATATATCATTCAGAGGACAAAATTTTTATTCTTAAATGAAAAATTTCACAATAAGAAAATATTCACTTACCTTTTTTTTCAACTGGATTTATTTTTACTCCTCCCATTGAAATATCAGGAGAAGTGGAACTTAAAGTAGAAATGTTAATTTTCTTTGTAAAATTAATGCTCGAAGTAGTCCTTTCACTAATTGACTCTTGAAAAAGACCTTCGTCATCAGTAGAGGATTGAAATCCCGAATCGTTATATGAGGAAATCTTTGGCGCATTTGTGACTGTTGAGTCCTCTGTTAAATTGTGATTCCTTCTAGATTTATTAAAGGATTGATAATCCTTGTTGGATATAGAATCAATCACATTTATGCTACTCGTAGTTGGACCTTCAATATAATAAAATAAGATAGATAAAATAGATTTTATGATTATTATTACATCAACATAATTATTATTTATACCAACCATCAAAAAATTTCTCTGTGGAAATAGACTTTGCTGTCGTTGCGAGTTTTTTCTCATTGACCCTTGTGAATAATGTGGGTGTAACTTCTGAATGGTGGCTTCTCAACATGGTAGTCAAGGTATCGTTAACATAACCTACCATTAATGCACTAGTAGAATGAGATACCATTTCGCTATAATATACTTTTGGTAAAGGTTTATCTGTAGTGACTGTTAAAGTTGTTTTAAAATTGCCAAATTCCTTTTCGGTAACTGATTTTCCTTTAAAAGTGTGTGCATTATCGTGTGTAGTTTCATAGTCATCTAAAACTGTTGATTCAAAGTTATCTGTTGAAGTAAAATGAGGAATACTTTCATTTAAATGACTAAAGTTAAAGTTTGTAACCTTTTTCAAACTGTGTATAAATGTTGCTGTCACTGCTAGTTATTGACGTAGATGGATGGGTAACTGTTTCCGAAACATTATCAAAACCTAAAGTAAATGTTTCGTTAATATTATGAATTGCTGAAGGCGTTGTGGTTTTAATATCTACACTGCTTAATCTACTTACAGTAGTTGTATTATCAGACGTTAATGCCTTATTAATTTCTGCAGTGCTTAATTCACTTTCAGCTGCATCTATATATAATGGAGTTATATTATTCTGGTTACTGACAAGATATAATTCTGATTGTGTTTGTACAGTACTTCTGTTAGAAGATGTTAACAAAGGCATTGGTTTTAGAGTAATCTCTCCACGTTCTAGGAGAACTTTGGCGCTATTATTTTGAAGTGCGGATAAAACCGATTTTTTAACATCTGTTTCTGCTTCTGGAAAACCTGAAGAACCTGATTGTCTCATGAAATCAAAAGCATCGACAAAGCTAAAATTCTCATCCACCGTTCCATTATAGACCGTAAAATATTCGTCCTCGGCCATCCTGTTTTTCCGACGAATAGAATCCTCCTCACTTCCTGCTTCCCTTTTCCTGGGAGAAAAACTCTGAAAAGAACTCAATCTGTGTAAACAAAAATTTAATTCAGAAGTTCTTTTCTTTTAAAATATTTCCAATCTTAAATTAATTAATAAAAATTAATTTTCTACAAATTTTATAAGTTGACTTACATGGTCAGATTTTGAAACATTTTCTAGAATTGCATTAATAGTATTTGAAGAGAATAAAAAATCTTCTAGCGACTTATCCTCATTTGTTGCACTATTATATATATATATATATATATATATATATATATATATATATATATATATATATATATATATATATATATATATATATATATATATATATATATATATATATATATATATATATATATATATATATATATATATATTTAAAGAATGAAGAACTGTTACCATCTACAACCAACGGCAGTAGTATACATACCGCTTTCGGCAGATGCCAGATTCGAAAAATCTGGCAACCTAAGCCAAACGGGCTTTTGATTTGCCATGCAAATCACTCAGCTCAAATTGACCACACGCTCTTTCCTGATACCATTTTGGTGGGTTCAACCCATTGAAATTGGCATCAAGTCTCACTGAAGTGCCAGTGAGAAGAGGAGTAAGAGCCAGAGAAAAAGAGAAAGATCACCGGTAGAGCTGAACCTTACGAAACCATACTAGCTACCAGGGATAAAATTGGAAGAGTAATTTCTCCAAATTTCCTCATAAGGTGGCCATTCCTGCGCAGGAGTTGGAAATTTAACAAGATACAAAAATAAGGTGATCTGTGGAACCCATAAGAGGAAAGAATTTAACAACACAAGAAGAAGGATTGGAAGTTAAAATGGTCTGGTATCGTTGGCTAATTTCCAAAATTCTCAAATAAGGATGGAGAATTTCATTACCAGCCTGGGGTTAATGAAAATAGAAAAATAAGAGTTTACCAGCTGTGTCTTGAGAAAGGCAGAAAAAGGACTAGAGAATGTTCTTTATTTTGAAGTTATAAGTAATCGAAGAATTTAGGATAGGCAATAGAGTTAAAAGACATAAAACAGAACGAATGAGTTTGGTACTTGATTGGTAAGAGAAGTTATAAAATAAATAAATAAAGAAATAAATAATCATCTTCCCCCAGGAAGGACTTTCGTCCTGTCAGTAGGATCTTTCGAGGAAGATCCCTGGGTTTCAAGGGCCCACGGCGGATACCGCTGGCTGGGCCAGGCCTATCGTGGATGCCGGAGATTATTCCCATCAGTGGCAAGAGCACTCCACTGATATACTTATTAAGGTAGATAATTCAGAAGACTTCAAATCAGAGACAATAGGGCAAACATCATTGCTGGAAACATAAGCCTATCAATTTTCTTAGATTTTTAATTGAAGAGAAACAGTAGGAGAGTTATCTATCAGAATGCTCAAACACCTGAGTTTAGGTTAATTAAGAATAGATGATAAGTCTTACGGAAGAAAGGTGATATTCAACAAGTGGAAATAAAAATGAAAATCTTGAATGTTGCATAAAATAATGAGGAAGGATGACCATACACCAGAACAAGCCAGCAGTTAAATTGTGGTAATAACCCCACCACTGTAAGCAGCTAATTTCCATGATGGGGAAGAAGGGGTTGAGGAGAGTAGTCTTGAGAATCCTCCACTCGAGTTCTTTGAATATTCATATTCTAGCGCAATCTTTTTAAAATCTATTAAATATTATGCTATTATATAACAGTGCACAGGTGTGAAAAGAGAAAGTTCCTATTGAATAAACCTATTGATATTCCTGTGTAGGATGGATGGATGGATGGATGGATGGATGGATGAGCTAAAGAGGTGAGATACATTAAGTTATAGAATTCAAAATATTCCATTTAATTTGCCTTTCCACATAAGATTCCAACCATGTTAGAGGGATGAGAATGCAAAATAATACTATCCTTATGGTAATGTAAAAAAAGAAATTACTGAATAACCATATAAAAATAGTCTAGTCACCTAAATGTTTTGGACTACATTTTCCAGCAATTGTCTAATAAAAACGATCATGATCTAAATCTATATTTTTAACATAGATTGCTCATGTTTCAAGGTATTCATAGAAACTAGTTTTAAAATAGTTATAAAAAGGGTCAAAACACCAATTCTATAACTGGGAATAAATGAACCGATTCTAACAATTCTTTCGATATTATAAAAATTATCCATATCTAACAACCTCACGTCAATAAAAAGAGTTTATTATACTCGCATTGACAAGGAGATCTTGGCATGACAAGATCTTGGCATGGCAAGGAGATCTTGACATGACGAGGAGTGTTATCAAAATGAAACAATGTTATTACTGTACATTCGGTCACTTACCTTTTATTATCCAACGCCTGGACATAAAAAGTCGAGTCATTATATTGTTGTAACGCGTATTTCTCATCCGCTTCATTGGAAGAATCACTTGACACAACTTTGGAATCTAATATAAATATATATATATATATATATATATATATATATATATATATATATATATATATATATATATATATATATATATATATATAATATATATATATATATATATATATATATATATTATATATATATATATATATTATATTTGGGAAGAAGGGTGAGTACCTCAGGAGTGGCAGAACGCCTTTGCTATACCAATTTATAAAGGAAAAGGAAATAAGAAATTTTAGAATTGTGGTTGGGGATGAGGAGTGTGTGTGTGTTTGTAAGTGAATTGTGGCGGGCAACACTCCACGAGAGTGAGAAAGAGGAAAAGTAAAATAAATAAATAAATAATAATAAATTATTATTATTATTATTATTATTATTATTATTATTATTATTATTATTATTATTATTATTATTATTATTATTATTATTATTATTATTATTATTATTATTATTATTATTATTATTATTATTATTATTATTATTATTATTATTATTATTATTATTATTATATATATAATATATATATATATATATATATATATATATATATATATAATATATATATATATATATATATATATATATATATATATATATATATTTTAATGTCCAAGCGGACAATACAAAGAATAAGCTTGATAAATTTAAGTTCCACTCAAAGTTTATATCTCACTAGATGCACAAATTGTCTGTTGAAATATTTTATAATTCTGATACGACTAAACTTACTCGGGATAAGAAATAATTATTCAGAGAAATGATTTAATCTGCGAATGGACCATACAATTTAAGGAGAAATAAATGGCCAGTTAAGATAGCAGACCAAATTTCTATGCTAATACCATTTACGATGTGTGACAATTCTAAATATATATGTATATTCTTTAGGTGTACTGAGAATTTCGAACTTGGAATAAAATATTGGCAAACATTCTTGCAAAATTGACTATTTCGCACTGAGTATATAAGGCCAAGAATGGTGGAAGGTGGAAGAATTACTTGTCTACCTTTTCAAGGTGGGGGTTTCCTAGAGAATATATATCTTTCTAATTGATTGTGCTCTCGTTGTTTCGGTACATCCTGTTATAATTTTGACATTTTTTATATTTTTCTTTTTTGTAGAGTTGAAAAAGCTGGTACCAGACGGAAAAATCTGTAACTGTGGAATATCTCAAAATCTGCTTCAGAAGTAGGTGTGTTTTTCTTTGCCGGAGATAATATTGATGAGCTCGTAAACTTTCCATTTTGCTATGATAACAATTGAGATTTCTAATAATGGTTGAGGTAGTGGAGGAGAATGCCAAATGTACATTTATGCACCTTTTTTGATTTTGGAAATTCGTTTGGTGCAATAGCTGTTCTGCTTAGAAGAATCTGTGATTATATTAAGAGTTAGTATTTAATCTGTTTTGTTTTGAAGGCTTGAAGAGATTTCGCTAGAAGCTGACGATATATATATATATATATATATATATAATATATATATATATATATATATATATATATATATATATATATATATATATATATATATATATATATATATATATATATATATATATATATATATATATAATATATAATAATATATAATATAATAATAAAATAATAATAATAAATATGGCATACGGGATAAAAATATAATAGTATATCAAAAGGAGATAAGAGTTGCTCCACACTAAATGATTTAATAGAAATCTGACTGCCAAATCCAAGCCTTTTACATCAGCTGATTAAAAGTGAATCAACTTTTTCCCCAAGATAAAAATTTTTTCCATTAATATCAATTTTTATATCTTTATGCAGTAAAAATGACGTTTCTAATATCTAGGCTGGGAAATTGTCGTGCCGAATCTGACATGGTAAGATCAAACAGAATTGATCTCAAATTTCTATAAGGTGAAGTTTTTGAATTAAAAATTCTTCCACGCATCCCGGAACTTATTTTGAGCTTACAAATAATAAAATTTCTTATTTCAGAGTAGATGATGAATCATCATTTTATTTATTTGCTAAGAAAAGATGAATCATCTTTTCTTAGCAAATAAATAAAATTTGCAATTTTTGTTTGTTTATTTAAAAGGTGGTTTAAATTTTCGCTAAGTTAAAACCCGCCTTACAATAGTGATAAGTTTACTCTTTCTAGTATATAATGTTAGTTTAAATTTTACAGGTTTACATAAATTAAATATATATATATATATATATATATATATATATATATATATATATATATATATATATATATATATATATATATATATATATATATATATATATATATATATATATATATATATATATATATATATATATATATATATATATAAAGTGGTATTAAAATTTGTGCTAAATAACTGATTGTAGGAAGCCAATAAAGATATATATTAACGCCTCCCCCACTCTGTTAACCAATGGGGTACTCGAATTATTTGGCTGATTAGATTTAGCCCCAACTTAATCAGCAAATGTGAAATTTTTAGTTTGATAAATTGTTATTAATTACTCTTGTATAAATTTTTAATTAATGTAGTGTCTGTAAAAACACGATTTTTTTCATTTGAGATTACAAATTATTCCCGTGTACTTACACAATATAAAAAGGATTACAACGACGTTGTTATAAAACATTTTGAAGTAAACTTTGAACGAACCAAAAAGAGGAAAAAAAATTACACCATCACCGAATTATAACATCTCCTCCATTCAATGGCTTAACACTGTGTGGGTTTAGTGATGGGAAACTATCGATAGGATTATCCAACTATCGATAGTTTTTCTATTATCGATAGTTTCATAACTATCGATAGTTTATGCTCAGATTTTGCAAAATTACGCAAATGTCATCTAACTGAATTGAAGGCGTTATAAAAAAAAAAAAAAAAAAAAAAAAAAAAAAAAAAAAAAAAAAATCAGTCTTAGTAAGACAATACTTGGAGAAAATGCATTCTGACATGGGCCAAGATCCACAACAGATTCTTTGTTTTCATATACGAATATAATGTCTTTCTTACTGATTAGATATTTAAAATATTTGAGGTCCAAGTATGTGTAACTGAGCGTCCCACTGAGCACCCCAGCAATGCGACAAGAAAAATTTAATTGTTGAAAGCTCTTTTTTTCGTTCTCAAAGGGAAGTGTATCGCGATAATATCATACTATCGATAATTTCCATCGTATATATATATATATATATATATATATATATATATATATATATATATATATATATATATATATATATATATTATATATATATATATATATATATATATATATATATATATATATATATATATATATATATATATATATATATATATATATATATATATATATATATATATATATATATATATATATATATAATATATATATATATATATATATATATATATATATATATATATATATATATATATATATATATATATATATATATATATATATATATATATATATATATATATATATATATATATATATATATATATATATATATATATATATATATATATATATATATATATATATATATATATATATA
>SEYY01022851.1:115000-127500 GCA_009176605.1 Armadillidium nasatum | reverse complement strand
ATATATATATATATATATATATATATATATATATATATATATATATATATATATATATATATATATATATATATATATATATATATATATATATATATATATATATATATATATATATATATATATATATATATATATATATTATATATATATATATATATATATATATATATATATATATATATATATATATATATATATATATATATATATTATAAACTCTGAACTTTGTGAGGTAGCGTAATAAGATGGTTAAAAAGGGGAATCACAAAGTCAGGTTTACAATATAAAAATAAAGGGAGACTGAAACTTCAAAGGAGGCAAAACAAACAACAATAAGTTACTTAATAATATTTATTTACAGCAAGATAATAAACAAGAAAATCATTAATGGTAGCAAAACATTTAACTGAGCAACTAGGAGGCTATACAAATAATTAAAAAGTGTTAAACAAAATGTTAAGGGGAAAATGGGTCTCAAAAGAAGACGAAGGATAAGTTTATTGACTTTGGTCAAAGACAGGACTTTGACATAAGGATCAAGATCCTTACTTAATCTCTAAACTTGCACAAGCTCAAGAACTTGTGTTTGCTGAACAAGAAGAACAAGATCTTCGAGGACGTTAAAAAACATCACTCAGCGTTTGGCCAAGACCAAATATCGGATTCAAGAATCCGTTCCTTCAATTCCAATTAGCCACGACTAAAAGGACTAGATCCAAGAACCTAGGAAAGTCTTCTCTTTTTTGATAATTCAAATCAACTCCCTTTTATAGTCTGTGATCTTAAGTCCGCTACCAATAATAATAATAATAATAATAATAATAATAATAATAATAATAATAATAAATATAGTTACAATTTATACAAAGAATAAATAAACTTAAGATAAAATAAAATAAAAAGAAATGTTAAAATGAGCTTTTGAGCTTCCTCTTATATGAATAATTATTAATAGAAGAAAATCATATCTCGTAAATGTATTGAAGATAAAATAGTTTTACATTACCCTGGGCTTAGATTCAACCCATTTACGAGAGATGAATTTCACAAAAAGTTTATGTAAAGGGTTTACCTACTCACATCATATTATAATTTCGGCATTGTTAATGGAAAATAAATAAAGATAATATAAAATAGTATGAAAATATAACATAAATGTCAAATCGACCTCTCAGAAATCATTAAGAGTTTCTGATGTCTCTCAAAAAAAAAACAAGTATCTCTACAATAGATACTCAAACTTGAATCTCTGAGTATTTCAAACAAACGTTTGTTTGACAATAGTCACAACCGGCGGTCTAACATGAATGACCTCCAAAGAGCTACATCCATCAAATGTTAGGATTGGAGCTTTTTAAGGCTCCCCGCAAGATTCTACCAACAAGGCAACAACTTCTTTGTTCCTTTAAACAACTTCTTCACATAATAAAATCATAGATAAATGAATAAATAATTATAAAATAATTCTCATAATATAATTTCTCTCATAATATTTCCATTAACAATATCAAAACAATAATTAAACTAACAACATTTCTATTTTAATTATTATTATAATGATTAGGGGAATTTCTAAAATTGGGTAAATCATTACTTTGTTCACTTTCATTATTAACATTAAATATGAAGTTCCTGGAGGGTAATAGGTTTTATATACGTCTCGGCAGAATCTATACATAAACATTTTTAAGATATTTACTTTAACTTCTTCTCTCCAACCTTCAAGTTTAGATCTAGTATTAAACTGATTTAGAAAACTTTTAAAATTAGTTTTCCCATTAAAAAATTTAAGTTTTCCTACAATATTAGAAAAGTTTGGCATATTAAAATTTTCATTTTGAACTTCTACTGCTTCTGCCATGATAAATATTTAAAATGACCTTGAATCTATATATAATGTTTTGTTTTGCCAATTTGAAATCTCAGTCTTATGAAAATAATATAAAAGGGGGAAAATCTATATTTCATCAATGAAAAAAAAAAAAATGTCCCAATGAATTTAATACAATCCCTGTTTTATAACTTTAAAGACAGTTTCAAAGCCGTCTATCACCAATATAAGGGTCTCTATTAATGTAACCATAAGGGTTTCACTTCTGCCAACCAATATAATTGAGTCCCACCGCACAGCCACCAATATAAACTCTGAACTTTGTGAGGTAGCGTAATAAGATGGTTAAAAAGGGGAATCACAAAGTCAGGTTTACAATATAAAAATAAAGGGAGACTGAAACTTCAAAGGAGGCAAAACAAACAACAATAAGTTACTTAATAATATTTATTTACAGCAAAATAATAAACAAAAAAATCATTAATGGTAGCAAACATTTAACTGAGCGACTTTAGGAGGCTATACAAATAATTAAAAGGGTGTTAAACAAAATGTTAAGGGGAAAATGGGTCTAAAAAGAAGACGAAGGATAAGTTTATTGACTTTGGTCAAAGACAGGACTTTGACATAAGGATCAAGATCCTTACTTAATCTCTAAACTTGCACAAGCTCAAGAACTTGTGTTGCTGAACAAGAAGAACAAGATCTTCGAGGACGTTAAAAAACATCACTCAGCGTTTGGCCAAGACCAAATATCGGATTCAAGAATCCGTTCCTTCAATTCCAATTAGCCACGACTAAAAGGACTAGATCCAAGAACCTAGGAAAGTCTTCTCTTTTTTGATAATTCAAATCAACTCCCTTTTATAGTCTGTGATCTTAAGTCCGCTACCAATAATAATAATAATAATAATAATAATAATAATAATAATATAATAATAATAATAAATATAGTTACAATTTATACAAAGAATAAATAAACTTAAAAAAAAAAAAAAAGAAATGTTAAAATGAGCTTTTGAGCTTCCTCTTATATGAATAATTGTTAATAGAAGAAAATCATATCTCGTAAATGTATTGAAGATAAAATAGTTTTACATTACCCTGGGCTTAGATTCAACCCATTTACGAGAGATGAATTTCACAAAAAGTTTATGTAAAGGGTTTACCTACTCACATCATATTATAATTTCGGCATTGTTAATGGAAAATAAATAAAGATAATATAAAATAGTATGAAAATATAACATAAATGTCAAATCGACCTCTCAGAAATCATTAAGAGTTTCTGATGTTCTCAAAAAAAAACAAGTATCTCTACAATAGATACTCAAACTTGAATCTCTGAGTATTTCAAACAAACGTTTGTTTGACAATAGTCACAACCGGCGGTCTAACATGAATGACCTCCAAAGAGCTACATCCATCAAATGTTAGGATTGGAGCTTTTTAAGGCTCCCCGCAAGATTCTACCAACAAGGCAACAACTTCTTTGTTCCTTAAAACAACTTCTTCACATAATAAAATCATAGATAAATGAATAAATAATTATAAAATAATTCTCATAATATAATTTCTCTCATAATATTTCCATTAACAATATCAAAACAATAATTAAACTAACAACATTTCTATTTTAATTATTATTATAATGATTAGGGGAATTTCTAAAATTGGGTAAATCATTACTTTGTTCACTTTCATTATTAACATTAAATATGAAGTTCCTGGAGGGTAATAGGTTTTATATACGTCTCGGCAGAATCTATACATAAACATTTTTAAGATATTTACTTTAACTTCTTCTTCTCTAACCTTCAAGTTTAGATCTAGTATTAAACTGATTTAGAAAACTTTTTAAAATTAGTTTTCCCATTAAAAAATTTAAGTTTTCCTACAATATTAGAAAAGTTTGGCATATTAAAATTTTCATTTTGAACTTCTACTGCTTCTGCCATGATAAATATTTAAAATGACCTTGAATCTATATATAATGTTTTGTTTTGCCAATTTGAAATCTCAGTCTTATGAAAATAATATAAAAAGGGGAAAATCTATATTTCATCAATTAAAAAAAAAATGTCCCAATGAATACAATCCCTGTTTTATAACTTTAAAGACAGTTTCAAACCGTCTATCACCAATATAAGGATCCCTATTAATGTAACCATAAGGGTTTCACTTCTGCCAACCAATATAATTGAGTCCCACCGCACAGCCGCCAATATAAACTCTGAACTTTGTGAGGTAGCGTAATAAGATGGTTAAAAAGGGGAATCACAAAGTCAGGTTTACAATATAAAAATAAAGGGAGACTGAAACTTCAAAGGAGGCAAAACAAACAACAATAAGTTACTTAATAATATTTATTTACAGCAAGATAATAAGCAAAAAAACATTAATGGTAGCAAACATTTAACAGAGCGATTTAGGAGGCTAAACAAATAATTAAAGGGTGTTAAACAAAATGATAAGGGGAAAATGGGTCTAAAAAGAAGACGAAGGATAAGTTTATTGACTTTAGTCAAAGCAATGACTTCGACATAAGGATCAAGATCCTTATTTAATCTTTAAACTTGCACAAGCTCAAGAACTTGTGTTGCTGAACAAGAAGAACAAGATCTTCGAGGACGTTAAAAAAACATCACTCAGCGTTTGGCCAAGACCAAATATCGGATTCAAGAATCCGTTCCTTCAATTCCAATTAGCCACGACTAAAAGGACTAGATCCAAGAACCTAGGAAAGTCTTCTCTTTTTTGATAATTCAAATCAACTCCCTTTTATAGTCTGTGATCTTAAGTCCGCTACCAATAATAATAATAATAATAATAATAATAATAATAATAATAATAATAATAATAAATATAGTTACAATTTATACAAAGAATAAATAAACTTAAGATAAACTAAAATAAAAAGAAATGTTAAAATGAGCTTTTGAGCTTCCTCTTATATGAATAATTGTTAATAGAAGAAAATCATATCTCGTAAATGTATTGAAGATAAAATAGTTTTACAATATATATATATATATATATATATATATATATATATATATATATATATATATATATATATATATATATATATATATATATATATATATATATATATATATATATATATATATATATATATATATATATATATATATATATATATATATATATATATATATATATATATATATATATATATATATATATATATATTACGATTTTCTAAAGCAGGAATTAAAAACTTGCCAAATTGTTTGGCAATTATAATTTATATAGTATTATATAATATATATAATTCAATCCTACTCTTAATACCCTAAATTCCTCGTTCTCACTTTTAATTACTTGATCTGTCTTTCATTCTGTTTTCTTTTCTCTTTTTGTCTTGTCTATTTTTTCATCCCTCGTTTATATGCTTTTCTACTTTTCTAGTTTTGGTAACATTTCTTTTATATTTAAAACAACTATTTTTAATATTTTTGGGCTTCACATATTTTCATTAATTATATTTAAAAAAAAAAAAATTATCCGATGATTTTTGTAATTTTTTTCATTCTATTTTCAGCACTGAAGATGTATTGTAATAAATACGAAACGTTTGCTTTAAAATGAATTTAGCAGTTTTCTTTGCAAGTTTATTTATATTTAAAATTAGGTTCCCTAAGAACATTTCTATTACTGATATATATATATATATATATATATATATATATATATATATATATATATATATATATATATATATATATATATATATATATATATATATATATATATATAATATATATATATATATATATATATATATATATATATATATATATATATATATATATATATATATATATATATATATATATATATATATATATATATATATATATATATATATATATATATATATATATATATATATATATATATATATATATATATATATATATATATATATATATATATATATATATATATATATATATATATATATATATATATATATATATATATATATATATATATATATATATATATATATATATATATATATATATATATATATATATATATATATAATATATATATATATATATATATATATGGGCTGTTATCCAATAAATATGTTAATTTAAGATTAATATCATAATATGTACTTTGTGCATAGCTTTATAATTAAAGCCATATGTGTTTAATGTTTATTTAAATTTACATATAAAATGCGAAAGCTTTTTATAGTTTTTATGCAACAAAGGCGATTTTCGTATTATCGTAAGCTTAAATTCTGAATGAGTTGACATTATATATATATTATGTGAAGGTATCGCTTCATTGTCATCTCTTTTAAACATTTTTGTTTTAGTTAATTATTTTAGCTGCAGTAAAATTAAAAGCCTTGTTTATACATGTGTTTTTGTTTGTTCTTGGTAGCTTGAGTGAAAATGAATAGTATAAACAGTGTTTAACAAATTAATTAATGAGGTGAAATGTTATCGTTTTTCAAGGTGTTAAGATTGGGAAACTATAGAAGTTATACTACGCTATTGTCATTTATTAAAGCATATCTATACTTTGAATAAATTTACATCATTTCAATCACCAATCTGTGTTTTATTAATTCCTGTATATGATTATATATATGCTATGCACAAAGCGGCGCTATTTGAAATGCATCATTTGTGTCAATGCTAACTTTGTGTGCTATGAAATAAGTTTGTGATTATTTTTGAAATTTTGAGAATATATAATTGATTTAGACTTTTGAATCATGGACATTTCGCATTTCAAGTCGACACGCGAAATATCAAACCTAAGCCAATGGCAGTAAGGAAAAATTTGGACAAATGTGTAAGACTGCAAATGTGAAGTTTTCGCTAATTTTGGGAGGGTATATTTTATAAATCCCATATATGGTTTATGTCTTTTCCCTTCATTTTTTCCTTAACAAACTAGTTCGACTTAGCCTATCCTTGACATAAGGGGTAAATGTACTTCTAACGGCCAGCAACTATGAAACTAGTTCGACTTAAAATAACCTGAACTAATTCAAGCTAAAATTAGGAAATAGGCCTAATTCGGCGAACACTGGCATCTCTAAAGCTTCGCAAAATCATAGGAACTCGTCCGAATTTGTTTATTTAGTTAAAGAATGTAATGTCCCCAAAAAACGAAAGAGTCAGAATTGCTAAAAAACCACAAGTTCGAGGCCAAAAAGACATAGATGAGGTGTCCGAATGTCACAAAACAAAGAATGGTTGTCAGAAAACAAAATAGACGTAAGTCTGTCTCGTAAACGAGTTTTCTGAATAAGTTTTATTTTGGCGAGCATTGTAAGAAGACTAAAGAATTGAGACTGAAAAGAGACGATTAAAAAAAAAGAGAGAGAGAGAGAGAGAGAGAACGTCAGCAACAACGTTGTCGGGGACTTTAACGTTATTCATAGAGAACACATATTTCGTCAGAAAAACCGAATCATGCAGCTGACGGTCACAAATGGATGGAGTTCTGGTCTGAAAAACAGCAGAAAGGGATTTGTGATTTGTGTATAAGGTGACGTGACAACCCTCTAGAAAAGGTTTGAATTAGACACAGATAAATAAGAAGCCAACAGTTTGCACTCGAAAGCCGAATATTTGCGCTAAGTTTCGGTAAGGTTTTTACTAAAGAAGTCTGTGAATAACAGAGAAGAGTCCATCATCTGATGTAGAACAACTCTTATGGAGCCCGACGATAAATCAGTGATCATCTGAAGGTGTGTTACATCACGGTTAGCATAAGGGAGAGAATAAGATGAGGAGAAAGCAGCTTGTTTCTCTTCAAAAGCGCAGATAATTTTGTCGGTCCATGGAACAAATGAAAACTTGGTAGAATAAGCCTTAATAATTTCAATGAGAGGGCAAACAATGTGTTCAAAGATAGGTATTTGTCTGAGGTATAACACGATCATTCCTTAAAACTGACTAAGAGAAGCGCAGAATGTACAGATAGAAAAGGAAGAGATTTCTGTTTGCTTAGCAGTAAGATAGAAAGACCCGCAGTAGAAAAATTAAAGCCAAGAAAGTCTAAAGAAAACTGAAAAAAATGAGATATTTGTCAAAAGAGAGGCGCAAAGAGTTTTTGTTCAGAAAATGTAAGACCTGACATAGTAAGATATATGTTCCTTTTTTAAGAATATAAAATGAGAAATCATTGATATTAACAAAGAGAAAAGGACATCACTAAAATTGTCCATATAACGCTGAAAGATGGTCCCAGCTCTACAAACTCCAAAAGGCATAAAGAGAAATTTGAAAAGACTGAAAGGAATGAAAGTGGAGGTTTCTTTTACGTTATCAGGATGAATGTGGATCTAGTGGTAAGTCCAAAAAAGATCCATTTTGCTGAAGAAGAGGCACCATATTGTTTTAGTGGAATGCTGTGAATTAAAGATAAGGGGTAGCAGTATGGTTTTAATCACAGAATGAAGTGCTCGCTAATATCCTCACATTGTCTTCATTGACTTTGTTCCTTTTTCTAGGAATAAAGTAAAGAGTAGAAATCGACGATTATTTAGAGGGGTCGATGATACCAACTTATCAGTATGGTTTTAATCACAGAATGAAGTGCTCGCTAATATTCTCACATTGTCTTCATTGACTTTGTTCCTTTTTCTAGGAATAAAGTAAAGAGGAGAAATCGACGATTATTTAGAGGGGGTCGATGATACCAACTTTTAAAAGGATAAGGAATTTGTTTTCAACTATTGCCAACTTGTCCTCTTCAAGGCGCTTCGTTCTGGAAAACACACAAGCTTCATTCTCAGATTCAAGCATAGAAAACACCCGAGAGGTACTCTATCTCTCGGGTGTTTTCTATTGTGAAATATGGTTAGTAAATTGTGTGGTGAAGTAAGTAACTGACGAAATGAACATTAATATGAAAAAGAAGAGTAGTAAGAACTTTATAGCAAGCGAGAAAGATTAAATGAAGGCTACCTATAGCATCTACAATGGCGAAGTCACCATAATCTATGAGTAAATCATAGTGATAGAAGAAATCCTTGATTAATTAACAGTGGTTTAAGAACATCAGCAATTACAAAGGGCCACTGAAGTCTTATTTAAGTGGAGAAGACCAAAATCACCATGACAGACTATCGGTCAGTTATTAGCAGTGAAAAGATTTAAAGGATATCCGCAGGTTAGAGCTGAAGGCAAAATATTAAGTGAAGTGTAGGGTCTATGAAAGTTTTAACTAGAATGTAGAAGCAGATGTAGAGAACAGTACTTTCAACAATGCTTAGGTGGAACCGGAGAAAGTGAACCCGAAGAAGGTGGGATGTTTAGGTATCTTTTGTTTGCACAAGAAAACCAGTTTTCGCGCGAAAATGAGCTGACTCAGCAATAAATTTGGTAGCGATACACCTGCTGTCGGGTTGTATCTGTAAAGGGTATACACCAAGTGGAAATGGGTAACCGGGCCTTGAACTATAGAAGAATAGGCGGTGCTTTACGAGTTAACAGGTGAGTGTCCACATGAAAGGTACCATGCAGCTATGGGTTGTATCATTAGCTAAACCCTCTAAAGTAACATCTGCTCTGGGTGCCAGAACGGGTTGAAGCTTCTTGAGCCCAGCTTCTATGAAACCCTTTCTGATGACATCTTTACCTTCATTTGCATTTGCAGCAAAGGTGCGAATACTATTCATTATAACAGGTTTACCTATGAAATGTTTTCCACACAGTAGCAGCTGAAATATTTTAACCCTTGCTCAGAATGTATATATATATATGTATATATGTATATATATGTATATGTATATATATATATATATATATATATATATATATATATATATATATATAATATATATATATATATATATATATATATATATATATATATATATATATATGTATATATGTATATCTATGAGATTGACGTTTCAAGTGAGTAAAATTCATGGAATCAATTTCTGTTTCAGAAATACGTATATTACGACGCATAAAACGTGATATAACACTTAATGCATTCAGAGGTAATATCAACCAAGATAAATTGGGAATCAAACTTTAACATGGTTGAGGAGGTCATTTGTGAACTCCGCTGATATATTATTGCTGATGTAATTAGGGTTTCCCTTTTGCAGAGACAGAGTATATATATATATATATATATATATATATATATATATATATATATATATATATATATATATATATATATATATATATATATATATATATATATATATATTATATTTTGAAGGAAAAATGTGTATATATAAAATTAAACCACAAAAAAAAAAAAAAAAAAAAAAAAAAAAGAAAAATGAACGATAATTAAGGAAAAAAGAAAAGACAATAAACCGCTGTCTGAAAACAAATTGAGAAAGCAAAAAAAGAAATTAGGAAACCCTCGAAGCAGGAATAATACTTATAGAATTTTTTTTCAGCGAAATTTATGTATCTCAAGGATTAGTAAAGTATGTGGTTATTCGATACTATATGATTTGAATATAATATAATTTTTTCCCATAAAACCCCTTATATTATCTTTTGATTATTATTATTATTTATCGACAACAGATAATCGAAAGGGATATCAATATTGCAAAATAAATAAATACTGAATAATTGGAACTTACCTGAAGTAATTGAAATAAAAGCTGACTCCAGATATAATATTCTCAACAGATGATTGAAATATATGAAACAAATTATTGAACGAAATAAAGACTTACGAAAATGAAATTTATGATATATCTCTATTAATATATCTTAATGATAATATATTAATAATATAATTGATAATATATATTAATATATATAATGATGATTTTTCAATCTGACGCAAATGAACCTCAATCTGAATTATAATAAATATAATGATGAAACAACTTCATTAATGACATCGAAATAATAATATTAGACACAATTGAGAATATGATTCAAAAGCAGGTGATAAAATATTTGCGAATGATTTGATTTAAAAAAGAGTGAAATTGTGATACAAATATGTTAAATAATCAAGTTTAATCGAATTCTGTGTCTGCCTGTTTAATTAAACGTCGACTAGAGTCGTCCTCAGGAACTAAAAATATTCCTAGATATGTTACTAACATATTGGATTTAATAAAAAAAAAATAAATAAATAAATTAGATTAATAATTTTGATGTATGACAACGAGACTTCAAACTTTAAACTCAAATTTTTTGTAATGCTTGTTGCAGGGCATTTAGTCTAACAAACAGTCTACACTTACTAAGAACATTTAAAACAAAACTCAAAAACTGAAATTTGATAAAATGAAAAACATGATTAAAACTACGAAAAGTAGATGTTATTTTTGTCTTGGTCAATACCATAATGCTTAATAGGCATCTGATATATCTGATAATGATTTGCAATAGGGCTTTCTATATATATATATATATATATATATATATATATATATATATATATATATATATATATATATATATATATATATATATATATATATATATATATATATATATATATATATATATATATATATATATATATATATATATATATATATATATTATTTCACCTCTGGTGGGCAAAGGCCAGAGGCCTACTAAAATTTCCACCAGACTCAAGAGGAAAGTCGGAAACCTGGTCAAATCAAAGGCCGACATGACCTGATACACGTCTTTTTTTTAAAAAATTAACTATTTTAGGTGATTTTAACGCTTTGAATAGTTGGAGCAACTCAATACCCGTATCTCTGACCATCTTGGTGATGAACCAAATGTACTTTATATTTTCTTAACCTTTTATCCTTCTCCTTAAAATGTTATATTTTTTCCTCCAAATGAGTTCATCCTATCTTCTTCTTATCTATGTATCTTGTTCTGTCTCTTCAAGTCTTCCGCAAGAAAGACTGCCACCTTTGGCGAAGAGACGTTTCTACCAATTCGGTGATTCTAAATGGTACTATTTTGGTTTTTATGAATAATTACAGTTTATAATTGCTTGTTCCTCATTCTCTCCTCTTGTATCTTCTGACGGCGCAACTGATTTGCCTTATGCTAAAGCTGAACTCTCAACTCAAACTTTTGCCTCTAATTCAACCTTATAGAGATGATTCTCTTCGGCATGGAGGCTTACATTCCATATTCTTTTCCTTCTATTATACGTAACAAACTTTGATTTAACTCTGATTGTTCTCTTGATATATGCCGCAGGGATACTGCCTTCAGGAATTACTGTAGTCTTCAAACTGCAGAAACTCATTCAACTTATATTCCATCTCGGAATCGTGCAAAATTGTGTTCAATTTCTTTGCAACACCAAAAACTCATTTCTCTTTCGTAAATGCAATAACCTTTTTGGCTCTTCTTCATCACACCTTTTCTGGCATTTTGAAAAAAAAAAAAAAAAAATGTCAACTCTAACTTTGCTTATTCCTCATTCTCTCCTCTTGTATCTTCTGACGGCACAACTGCTGATTTGCCTTATGTTAAAGCTGAACTCTCCCCTCAAACTTTTGCCTCTAATTCAACCTTAGAAGATTTCGGATCTATACCTCCTCCTTCAATCCCCTCCAACTCATTTATGCCTAATGTTATAATTTCTACAAAAGATGTAACTTCTGCTCTCTCTGTGCTTAACACTAAGAAGATTTGCGGTTCTGATGGTATTGCTCCTGTGGATCTCAAAACTT
>SEYY01022851.1:80000-92500 GCA_009176605.1 Armadillidium nasatum | reverse complement strand
AATAGTAATTGTAAAATAAAAAAAATTGAAAAAAAAAAAAAAAAAAAAAAAAAAAAAAAAAAAAGGCGAAAAAAAAGGGGGGTGGGGGAAATTACAAAAATTATTTAAAAAATAATAAAAACGAACAAAAAATTTTTTTTGTAAAAAATTATTTTTAATTTTTATACTTTTGCGCATGATGCAAACACAAAACATATATATATATATATATATATATATATATATATATATATATATATATATATATATATATATATATATATATATATATATATATATATATATATATATATATACACATATACATATAGGTGAATAGTAGAGAGAGAGAGAGAGAGAGTAAATCGACAAACCATACAGTTTGTGGAAACATATTCCCTAAATATGCATCATGTGAAAATACACGATAGAGATGGTAGGTCGCATAATAGCCAACGAAAGAATACAAGGCACGGTACATTTGCTGGAATATTGTCCGAAACCTTATCCACAATGCCATGCATTATGAGCAACATAAATAGTACATTGAAGCGTTTGGCAACACTGTAGAGGGCTTGGCAACATGGTGTCATGGAGGTAACCCGTCGTCCGGAACGTTCGTAGAAATCATACTCACGACAATTGTGAATACGAAAGGACAAAGATCAACTGGACTGTGACGATGTTACGCTACACTGTGCTGGAACAAGCTGACATGGTATTCACGTTCTGACGAGCGATGGATAGCAATAATGCGGCAGCAACATTGTATCGGCAGATGTATCCCAATTGGCCTCGACAACCCCATCCCACGACCTTTGCGAGCGTCTTTCGGGACAACTGTAAGCATCAAATCCCGATATGTTGCCTCCCAGCGCTGAGCCTATAAGAATCAGTTCCCGAACCCTTTTCCTGTGTCATAACGTGTCTCAGAAGACCATCCTGAAAGTCCTGCGTGATGAGAATATGTACCCTTATCACTAACAGCGTGACCGGTGTCTCATTCCAATGGATTATACCCACCACATGCAGTTATGTCGATGGTTCCAGCAACATCAGTGTCTAAATGACATATCTTCATTGACCCTCTTCACAGATTAAGTGTCATTTAGTAGGGACAGCGTGAACAACTTCCACAACTTCCACATTTGGACACACAACAATCCCCATAGAATTCACTAATGCAGGCACCTGCATCAATTCCGGGTTAATGTTTGGCTTTTATAATTGGATATAATCTAATCGGTCTATATGTCCTACCGAAACACCTGAACGGCTACTCTTATTTACGGTTCTTACAAGTTCAGTTGCCAATACTCCTTGAGGACCTACCACTGGTAGCTCGTCGCTACATATGACACATGCATGATGGGGCTCCAGCCCATTTTTCGAGACCAGTTCGCCAGAATCTCGACTCTACAAATCACAATCGCTGAATTGGACTGGGGCTCCCGTGGCATGGTCGCTACTGTTCCTCGAAATAATTTGGAGACACCTGAAAGCTTTCGTGTACAGAGACACTGTTCCGAATGCTGATACTCTTCAGGAACATATCGTCTATCGGTTCGACGGCTTTCAGCGCTATGTCCTTCACAGGCTGGGCAATTCCTCACTTATTTGCATTGTTGCAAATGCGTCTCACTTCGAACACATCCTATGAGTAGAACTGTGGTGTGTACCACCGCCACCACCACACCACCACCTGCCTCGAAGTATGTTAATAAATAATATTGTAACAGTTATGTTGTTTTCCCTTGTTTATTCCTACGGTTGCGGCATATATCACCTCTGTTGTGCATTTCTAGAAAATATATATTTAAGAGAATTTGTTCCCGCATCAGCGTTTACGTACGTTACAGCGTGTAACGGTTTACTTAGTATTCATATATATATATATATATATATATATATATATATATATATATATATATATATATATATATATATATATATATATATATATATATATATATATATATATATATATATATATATATATATATATAACTGTTATTCGATTTTTAAAAATGTTTCCAGACTTGATTTTAATAGATATATTTTTAATTGCATCTTTAAATATAATATCTTATAATTTACAATTGATTACTAGTTTATTAAGAAATAATAATACTGTGGATGTTGTTAACTTAGTTTGTGATTGCGACGTTCTGCAAATGACATATAATTAATTTAATTATTAAATATATCTCAACATACAGCTGGTTAATAATCTTGGGAAGATGTTGTAGTCCCCAACTCATATCCATTGGAGAGGTATAAGTCTATAAGATTTAAAAGTGATTTTATCCCCAGAGGGAATGCAACTCTCATCTCAATGCACCATTCCCTATAAGCTAAACCAAAACCGTCTAAATGGAGCATTTGTGGGTAACAATTTCACATCAAAGCTTATTATGTTTTTCCTTTCAATGTCAACGTTCATTAATTCATTAATAAAATCCCCCGAATTTATTCTTTATGGAAGTTACAGATATCTCATCCAATGCGTATTCTTCCGATGGTAGTTTTTATAAGCAGAAAAAGGGTTTGAGCATTGGCTCTCTCCTATTTCTCCAGTGTTTTGTAATCTGTTCAAGGAGAAATGTGAGAAAAGGGGGATACCTTTTTGGCTCGCTGGTTGTGTGGTACAGATATGTAGAAGATATATTTTCAGTTATATTGGGAAATATTGATATGGAAAACATTTTGAGACAACTGAATTTATATGTCAAATCTATAGGTGTTTGCCAATTTTGGATATATATATATATATATATATATATATATATATATATATATATATATATATATATATATATATATATATATATATATATATATATATATATATATATATATATATATAATTGCATAGGTGTGAAATTTTAAGTTCAATTTTTTTATTATTATTATTTTTTAATTTAATTGTAATTAACTGAAACATTGTTTTTAATTCGTTATTTGAATAGCAATTTTTTATTCTGATAAATGTGAATAAAATTTATAGAAGGAGGTCAAAAACGACTTCGAGTTTCACTTATTTAACTTTGCATTGTTCCTTTATATCAAATTTGCAAAATCTTTGCCCTTTTGTTATATTGAATGTAATGTTTTTAGTATTATATATATATATATATATATATATATATATATATATATATATATATATATATATATATATATATATATATATATATATATATATATATTCATATAACTGCTAAAAGATATTATAATCTCGAGGAATCGAACCCGGGCCCCAAAAGATGGAAGTCCGTTGTGTTGACCACTACTCCACTGATGGTTCAAAAGGATATAATCCAGAACTTCTACTGACATTTCTCGCCTAGTGAAAAGTCCCTTCAATATATCCCCGACCACAACTTGGGCGTAGCGTCAACATGGACCATAAATTATAAAATTTGCACTGTCGGTTTATACTCAGGATAGAACCTGGTCCATGTTGACGCTACGCCCAAGTTGTGGTCGGGGAATATATTGAAGGGACTTTTCACTAGGCGAGAAATGTCAGTAGAAGTTCTGGATTATATCCTTTTGAACCATCAGTGGAGTAGTGGTCAACACAACGGACTTCCATCTTTTGGGGCCCGGGTTCGATTCCTCGAGATTATAACATCTTTTAGCAGTTATATGAATATAAATATATATATATATATATATATATATATATATATATATATATATATATATATATATATATATATATATATATATATATATTATACTGAAGAACTTATTGAGTATAACTACGGGGTAAAGTCAATTGCAGATACGGAATGCCCAAGTAATCATACCTTTCAGGACTTTTGACTTGATTGTATTTTTAAAAAGGATTGTCTCTTTTCCTCTAAGTAAACTTATGTTATTTCTAATTTATTTCTCCCACCCATTTTAATACTCTTTCTTATTCAAAAGTTCTTTAATCCATAAAGTCAATCAGAAATTTGAGTTTACTCTTTATATCCTATCACTTCGCATATAAAATCCTTAATAGCAAATCTCTCATCATTCATACAAAAGAGATTCCTATACAGGCTTAATATAATTCTTCATTTACTCATCCATGAATCTATCAAAAAATTTGTCATATAAGCACATTTTTTTATCCTTTAAACCTTTAAACAAAGAAATCTATAAACTATTATAATAAATATTATCATTTGAATTTGCACGTAATTTTCAAGTTCGTGGCGTTAATGTAAAAAAAAAAAAAAAAAAAAAAAAAAAAAAAAAAAAAAAAAAAAAAATTATTAAAACTTTTTTTAGCTCTTTTAACATTTCTACAAAATTGTCATAGAATAAAATTGTAATAGTAATAATAATAATAATAATAATAATAATAATAATAATAATAATAATAATAATAATAATAATAAAAAAAAATAAAAAAAAAAAAAAAAAAAAAAAAAAAAAAAAAAAAAAAATGCTGGAAAGAAAATTTTTAAAATTAATTTTTTTTAAAATCATATTTTTAAAAACATGAAAAAAATCATCAATCATTCCTTGATATCTTAAATTAATTTATTGATGATTTACGCAAATCAATCAAGGTTAGATTTACTGAGTTTTAACATACAAGGTCGAAATATTATCTTAAGAAATGGCTAACATAAAATTTATTTCAAATACGAATACAAGAACTGTATATATATATATATATATATATATATATATATATATATATATATATATATATATATATATATATATATATATATATATATATATATATATATATATATATATATAATCCGGTGGGAAGAGGCCGGAGGCCTATCAATTTCCACCGGAGTTGGAAAAGTCCTATCCTAGTCATTAGAGGCCGACGTGTCCAAACGCACGGTGCTTGAAAGTGTGCAAGTCAGAGGAAGTTGAGGAAACAGATAAAGAGAGTGTGTTACAGACTTTACCAATAACGTATATTTAAGAATGAGTATAGCGGTCAAGCTATGGGTCTAAGACTTGGACAGAGGAAGGATGAGACTGTGTAGAAAGTCGTGTCGCACGAGCTCTTCTCAACGGAGGAGGTATGCAACGAGGGTTCAGAAGAGCAGTGTCCATTGTAATAGCAATAGTATAAAGAGAGTGATGCAACAATTCGACGGGAATAAAGAGATTGGAGAGAGTTAGTAAAAGCGGGAAAGTTGATGAGACTAAAAGCCCTAGATTCCACCTTCTCAAGGAGAGCTGTATGGGTCGAATCACCCCTGATGATTGAATTATACTCCATACAGGGGCGAACAACGCCACTATAGAGAACAAGCAACTGGGGTGGCGGGAAGAAATTACGAAGGCTCCTCAGACCACCCACTCTTAAGAGCTTGTATAGAAAGAGAAGTAATGAGATCTTTCCAAGAAAGTTAACGAGAAAAAGATATACCGAGAATATTAAGAACAGATGAAGGTTTGAGTTGTGTGTTGTCGAAGAAGATATCATAGCTGTGTGGAAGATTGTGTCAGGTGGAGATACTGAGGAACTGAGTTTTGGAGGCAATGAAAACAACCATATTTTCTCTGCCTCTATTTGAAATATGTTAAAGATCAGAGGTTAGTTGCTCCAAGGCTACCCTCCTTGAGTCTATTAACTGCTGTTGGGAGGGACGTCTTTCAAACTGAAAGGAGAACTAAAGGGTGGAATCATCATCATAGGAGTTAATAGGATATGAAGTAACAGAGAGAACGTCATTACTAAAAATTTGAAAAAATGTTGAGGATAGGACAGAACACTGAGGAACACCCCTATTAATAGATTTGAAGGAAAACTTTGGCCGTCTACAACAGCGGCTATAGAACAAACGGATAGGAAATTAGAGAGAAGATCTCAGAGAAAAGGATAGATACTGAAAGAGGCAAGTTTAGAAATCAAGGCTTTCTGCCAGACTCTGTCGAAAGATTTCGATATGTCCAGTGGACGAGAGAAAGATTCACCGAAATGCCGAAGAGTCACATAGAAGATAGATCACCAGTAGAGTATTTTTTACGAAAGCCATACTGCCGATCAGAGATAAGATTAGAAGAATTAAAATGTTTTCATAGCTTCCTGTTTAGGATAGATTCGGAAACTTTGAGAACTAACGGAGGTCAAAGAAATGGGACGATAGTTAGAGAGTTGAGAGGGATTCCCCTTCTTCGTCACAGGCTGAATGAGCTTACGTTTCCAGCAAGAAGGGAAGACTGAATTAGAAAGACAGAGACGAAATAGTTTATCAATGCAGGGTGCAAGTTCGGAAGCACAAGTTTTGAGAACAACAGGAGGAATACCATCAGGACCGTACGCCTTCTTAGTATTAATCTCAGAGAGAGCAGAAGTGACGTCTTTAGAAGAAATTATAAGTTTAGGCATAAATGAGTTGGAAGGGGTTGAAAGAGGAGCAATAAGGTTGAATTAGAGGCAAAAGTTTGAGCGAAGAGTTCAGCTTTAGAAGAAGGCAAAACGGCAGTTGTTCCGTCAGAAGATACTAACGAAGGGAAAGAGAAAGAAGCAAAATTAGAGTTGACATAGTTTGCAAAATGCCAGAAAGAGCGTGAGGAAAAAGAACCAGAAAGATTATTTCATTTTCTACGAAGAAAAGAGTTTTTGGTGTTACGAAAAATAGATTATACGATTCCGGAATGAAACATAAATTTCATGAGTTCCTGGAGATTGAAGAAAATGGCAATCCCTGAAAGCAGCATGCCTGCGGTGAATAGTATGAGAACAGGCAGAGGCAAACCAAGGTTTATTAGGTTTAGTAGAAGAGAGAGAATATGAAATGTACTCCTCTATGCCTGAGAGCACCTTGGTAATGCGTTATGTACACTCCGAGGGATCCCTCCCACGGAAGCAATAATCATTCCACAGGAAATTAAAGAAGTACAACCTCAAATCAAACAAGCTTGCGGCACCGAATGACCACAAACGTTTCCATTCAATTAAAAATAGGTCTTTCCTGCGGAAGACTTGAAGAGACAGAAGAGGATACAGAGATAAGAAGGTGATAGGAGAAACCCAGAGTAGGAAAGAGTTTAACAGAATAAGAAGAAAGATTAGAAGTTAGAGATGAGTTCATGTCCAAGACGATCAGGGATACGAGTAGAGAGCTGCACTAATTGCTCGAAGTCGTTTTGAATAGGAAAATGGAAGGCATGTTCATTAGCTGCTTCATGAGAACCAAAAGAAAATCATTGGCAATGGTGAACATTGAGATCACCTAACATGATGATTTCAGAGAAAGGAAGAAGAGAGAATGTGCTCTTTTTTGGAGGTTAGATAATCGAAGAATTTTGGATAGTCAGTGTAATTAGGAGAAATAAACAGAACAAATGAATTTAGTCGTAGAATAACGAAAGAGCCTAAGCCACAAGGTGGAAAATTCGGAAGACTCCAAATTAGAGACGCGATAACAAGCAACAACGTTGTTCAAGTTTACGCAACAACCACCTTAACTGAAAACTGAGGATAGAGACAGTATGAGTAAACAATATGGTTTCCTGTTAGAACGCTCAAGCATCTGAATTTCGATCAAGAATAATAGATGAGGTCTAGAAGAAGAGAGGTGATGCTCAACAAAGTAGAAATTGGATTGAAGACCACGAGTGTTTCGGAAATTAATGAAAAAACAGACCTTACATCCAGAACCGACGGCTGCAAATTCATGGCGGCACCAACCCCATCACCGAAGGCCACCAACTTCCAAGTGGTGATTCGGAAAGGGGTGGATGAGGGGCTGTCTTTGGAATCCGCCCCTCTTGGATTCTCCGAAGCTGATGATGAAGACTCCATAATAAGTATTATTAATTTTTTTTTTCATAGGATGTGTGTCTGAAATAATATTTTTTGTGTGTGTGTGTGTGAAAGGAGATGTGGAGATGAGCGCGAAAAGGTGCGTACCATTGGGCACCAGGATGAGATGGAAGTACCCTTAACATCCCATATACCCAATGGGTGTAATCTCATCCCCTCGGGAGTGCTATTTCCCTCCCCACATATATATATATATATATATATATATATATATATATATATATATATATATATATATATATATATATATATATATATATATATATATATGTATATGGTTCTAGAGGCTGGGAACCCTCTTAACCAGTATTTCTCCCTTCCCACGTTCGGTTGCAGGAATATGCAATAATTTCTGCCCGACACCATGCATCATGCGGGATATATATATATATATATATATATATATATATATATATATATATATATATATATATATATATATATATATATATATATATATATATATATATATATATATATATATATATATATATATATATATATATATATATATATATATATATATATATATATATATATATATATATATATATATATATATATATATATATATATATATATATATATATATATATATATATATATATATATATATATATATATATATATATATATATATATATATATATATATATATATATATATATATATATATATATATATATATATATATATATATATATATATATATATATATATATATATATATATATATATATATATATATATATATATATATATATATATATATATATATATATATATATATATATATATATATATATATATATATATATATATGGAATCGTACAAAATATATTCTCTGAAGCTCATAGAACTCTTTTCTCAGTAGAAACGAAATTATCATTCTGTTTCCTTTTCCTAAACCCCCTTTCTGTTATTCTGTAAAAAGGAAAACTTTAACTTTGCTTCTTCCTCTTTCCTTTTAAAATTAGAAGTCTAATAAATTAAGAAGTATTAAAATATTTATGAATCTTTATAATGATATAAATGATTTGAGTGTTAATAATGCTCAAATAGAAGAATTTGAAATTAAAGGTGTTGATACACGATTGTCTAATTATAATGGGAGATTTTATCTCTGATTTCTATTCAAGTAGCTTTTGACGGTGGTGAATGTATTCAATTAATGAATCATGAAATTACCGATACTAAATTCATATACTGGAACAAATTTACTAACAATGAAATGAATGAAAATGTTTTTAATGTTGACCGTTTTTTTTTTTTTTTTTTTTTTTTTTTTAAATGAATACAACCTTATAAAAAAAGTAAGTTACCAATTGTAACAATTATAAAAAACGAAGATATAAAATATTTGGATCTGATACATTTTTGATATTAAAATATTTGTGACATGTTACAAATAGCAAGTGATAAATTTTCTGTAGATTAATTAAAGGAAATTAAAAAAAAAGTGTCTACACGGATTATTTCAATAAATGTATAAAAAGAGCGAATTTAATTAAGATTTAAAGAATGGAAAATTAAAATCAGAGATGAAATGGTGAGAATTTTAACAATATGCTTAAGATTAGATGTAAATTCAAATTTTCTCTAAAGCAATGTTGATCTAATGAAAATATAATCAGAAATAAAAAATCTTATTATCAGTTTCAATAATAAAAATACAAAAAAGTTCTGAAATAAGATTAATAAAGAAAAATAAAAATAAAATTAATTGGATCAAAATAAATGGTGAAGCAAATTAAGTATATTTAGATGAACTCTTGATAACGAAATCTGTAAATCGTAAATTTTTAATTTACATAAATATGTTTGCTGGAGAAGTAAAAAGTGGTTCAGCGGTAAAGTGAAAGAAAAAGCCAGCTGTTATAACTAATAATCTCCGGCATCCGCGATAGGCCTGGCCCAGCCAGCGGTATCCGCCGTGGGCACAAGAAACCCAAGGATCTTCCTCGGAAGATCCTCCTGACAGGACGAAAGTCCTACCTGGGGTATGGTGAAAAAAAAATGTTTGCTGGAATTAAGCTTATGAAATGCTAAATGTTACGAAAATTAGAGAATTAATTAATAAAATGAAAGCTTACTTTGTCCAAACGGAATATATTTATATCATTTAAAATATGGGACTGTAAAATTAGAATTGTAGTCGTCTGCACATTCTGTGACGGTCGGCGTAGTACGTGGAAAATTTGTACTTTGCCAATTTTCACTTATGAGGCTGCTTAATTTGACTAGCCTTCGACACTCTAGCTGGAGAGCATCACGAGGTCTCATAGCGTGTAGACGCTCTGAGCTTGTGATAGCTTGAATTACAGTATTTTGTCTGCCTGGAAGGATAGCATATGCCCTCGTAGGTGAGTGAGTCTGCTCTAAATAAAAAAAAAAAAAAATAAATAAAAAAAAATAAAAAATAAAAAAAAAAAAAAAAAAAACAGCTTCAGCGTTTTTTCATAATTTCTCTTATTTATTGAGATTGTGCCTCAGCTTAATATTTTATATGGTAATTATGACCCAGCTTCACCTTTCATAATTATAATCATTGCGAAATATAAATATATATATATATATATATATATATATATATATATATATATATATATATATATATATATATATATATATATATATATATATATATATATATATATATATATATATATATATATATATATATATATATATATATTATATATATTATTATTATTATTATTATTATTATTATTATTATTATTATTATTATTATTATTATTATTATTATTATTATTATTATTATTATTATTATTATTATTATTATTATTATTATTATTATTATTATTTCAATGTTATTACCAATCAGAATACCTTATTTAATTGTTATTATTTATTATGCCGTGTTGTACTTTTTAACTCTAAGATAACCTAAATATATATATATAATAGTCAATCAATGATGTATCATGTTTTTGAAATTTGGAATGTGACATAATAACTGTATTGACACACACAGGTTTCATATTTCTTATGTAATTTATATTTCTTTTAGCCGGGTTCTTATATTTTTGAATTTCTTTCTCACATTGTCCTGTCAAAAATTAAAATCTGTTATCGAAGAGTTCGTGTAATTTCCCCTTGCCTTGTATACCTGACCAGCTCAGAATCATCTACCATTTCACCACACTTCAGAATTATAGCTAAATTTATGAATGCATATGTATATAATGCATAACTACATCCGAGTAGAATTGTTAAAAAAGTTATAACTCCAATCATGTAAAAATAACTATGGGGATCGGACTGCCTCTGAAAACTATGAACATACTCAGATGATGTCGGTTGGTTTTAAGCTGCTTGAGTGCAAATTTTTTGAAATTGTGGAGGATTTTGGGGTTCTTGACGATAGATAACGTAGATTTAGACCCAGACATTCAGCTGAAATATCTTTGTCCTGTTTAAAGGAAACGATAGCAAACTACACTAGCAATGAATCCTCGATTTATGAGGCACTTCTGGACCTATCAAAAACATTTGAGCATTTGACGTAGAAAATCATCAATAACTGTTGAAGAAACTAGAGAAAATGCAAATCCCTAATATTGTATATAATATTTTGATTAATATTTATTATAATTAAGAGGTTTGAGTTAAATCTGGAGATAATATATCAAATGGATTATGCACAAGGGATTGTGTGAAACAAGGTGGAATTTTCTCGCCATTGTAAAAAGTAAATAGGCACTACGGTAGGAATACTTAATAATAATACTAATATAATACTAATACTTAATACTCGGATATAAAAGGATTTGGTTTGCTTGGCTCCCTCAATGGATGATCATAAACTTGTAAACTTTGCAGAGATAATTATTCGTAATTTGATTTCTGTTATTAACTATAATAAATGCTCAGTAATATTTTTTTTTTTAATATCTAAGAGAAATTGAGGGGTTTAGTTAGAATAAGAATTTCTCAGGGTATTCAAAAATATTTGTAGATCAAATATCTTTGTTTTATTTAAAATGAAAACTTAGAGGACGTGCCGGATATGAAAAAATCTACGGATAAATTCTTTTGAATATTTAACATTTTGCTGAGAAGATTTAATTCTGTTAATCAAGATATTTTGTGGAATTTAGTCATGTCATTCTGTATCCTTTTTTTAACGAAGTAAATACTTGGACTAATATGTCAAATAGTAGTCAAGTGCTTCTCCGTTAGCTCTGCGGCAAAGCACTTGCCTAGAAGCGAGATTACCAGGTTTCGAGGCCTTGTTGGGGCGGGAAATGCGAGCGGCGTCTCCATGCGCTTAGCTCCGAATGACTCAGTCGTTAAACGAGTACATTAGTAAAGTGATCTTGTCACTGATGGGAATAATCTCCTGCATCCGCAATAGGCCTGACACAGCCAGCGGTATCCACTGTGGGTCCGTCAAATCCAAGGATCCTCCTCGAAAGATCCCACTGATAGGACGTAAGTCTTTCCAAGGGATGAAGAAGAAGTAATCAAATATAGAGGTAGGTCGAAGCATATCTTTTCATAATGCATTGAAAAAAATATAACGTTTTTAATAAAAATCAGTATTCATATAATATACAATTGCTTGAATGAGTTGATATTTAATTAATACTTACATTACTTCAGTAATATATCTCCTTAAGCCACTTAACAAACCATGTTACTTTGAGTTAGAAAAAAAAAACTTCCTTATTTGAAACATCAACACTAGTAACAG
>SEYY01022851.1:12500-15000 GCA_009176605.1 Armadillidium nasatum | reverse complement strand
CCCTTTCTTATTCTAACCCTCTTTTACATATCCATAGTATATTTTCCTCAGAGAAATTGCAATTACTTTTCTTCCCAAAGATTGCGGGATTTACATTTGTAGGTGCTTTGCATACCTAACTTTATTTTTGTCTAACTTTAACTCAAGATCTTCACCATATTATTCATTTCTTTTTCTCCCCTCATATCCTTTCCCTTCCCACCACAAATTTATGGAGTTTTTCACTCTTTCAACACTTTTAATTTACTTCTATCCACTTTCTTATGTTCTTCTTTTCATTCAGAGCCCTTCCATATATTCTGGAGCAGTGATTGTCAACCTTTCATGCTCTATTTCCCTTTTATTATTGTTTGGAATAAATTCCCCCATTCCCAATAGTGCCTAACACTCTAACTCATCGTTTCCCAAATACCGGGTCGCGACCAGGCACCAGGTCATGAAAAGTCAGTTGCAGGGTCACATGAACATCTTCTTTTACATTTCTAAGTATGATGGTTATCCTGAGGAAATATTTTGAAGAGAGTTTTTGAAATAAGAGAAGTTTTAATGTTTTTAAACCAACAACCCCCCAATATCTAAGGATGCAATGTTTGAATTTAAAGATAATTTTAGTAATGTTAATTGGTTGATTAAGTTGTCCTACCTTTGTGATATTTTTGATTTTTGACATTAAGTATACTAAGTCTTTCGTTACAAGGCAACAATGCAACTGTATTTAAAGTGCAAGAGAAGATGGAAAAGCTGCAATTAAAAAGCTCTGTTTGTGAACTCATAGTGTGGGAATAGGAAATTATAATGTTTTTATGAAGCTAAGTGAAGTGCAAAAAGAGTACAATATTAGTCCTATCCCAGATGAAATTTCAATTGCTCTCAAGGAACATCTGATAGGATTGCAGACAAATCTGGAAGATATTATCCTTCAATTCATCTGAACAAAGATGGATAAGAAACCCTTTCAATAATTAATATAGAATCAGAGAGGGGAGTAGTGGATTCATATATTGAATCCAAACTTCATAATTAACAACTTTGTTATTGTTGACTGCATGATCAATATATCTAGAACTCCGTTACTCTAGAAGTAACCTATCCTAACATGTATTTATTAAATCTATATGTACTAAACTTTGGGGCTCAAAGGAAACGGAGTGTTTCCCCTAGCAGCCCCTTTTCAGAGAACTAGTCATTATTATTATTATTATTTAGTTGTCTTGTGATACAACCCTTTAAAACAGCTTCGACAAAATACCATTGATGTATTTTTGGCTATCCTGTCGCCAAGAGTATTCGTTTTTTAGCACAAAAGGCAATAAAGTTTCTAATGTCTTTTGTCACAACTTACAAATGTGAAACAGCCTTCTCGACACTTGTCTTTCTAAAAAATAAATACAGAAACCGATTAGATGTCGAACCAGATTTAAGAATAAAGTTGTGCTATTTTTTTCTGCAGACCTGATGGAATTTGTGGTTGACGAAAAACAGCATCACACCTCCCATTAATACTTTTTATTGATTTACATTTTTGTATATATTTTTAAAAATACTTTAATAATGAATGACACTACCTTACCATATTATTCTATTGAACTTTTTGTTCATTGAAATAATCTTCAAAAACTTTAGTTCGTTAAGTAATTAGTACTGGATATTAAAAAAGGTATTTCTAATTCAAGTTTCAAAATCTATCAACATCTTTTATTGCTATTAAATTTGAAAAACTGCTATAAAAAAACTATGATATGATATTCTTTGAATATTAAAATTTGTTCCATTTTACCAATAAACTGTAAAAAAATTTACCAAGAGGTTACAAAGGAATAATATTAAAATAACTAGGCCACGAAAAATAAAATTTGGGAAACGCTGCTCAAACTCAAAAAGTGCATTTCAAATTTTTTTTTCCTTTTTTTTGTATTAGTTTATATAAATTTATCATATCATAGTTTTTTTATGGCAGTTTTTCAAATTTAATAGCAATAAAAGATGTTGATAGATTTTGAAACTTGAATTAGAAATAACTTTTTTAATATTCAGTACTAATTACTTAACGAACTAAAGTTTTTGAAGATTGTTTCAATGAACAAAAAGTTCAATAGAATAACATGGTAAGGTAGTGTCAATGAAAAGCCTGTGAAAGCTTTTTCTTTGTCAGTTCTTGGATAGGAGGAGAAGTACTTGAAAGGGCACAAGGCGGGTTATTTTCAGACTTCAATCTATTTCGTAGCTTCGTTTTCATATACAGCAAAGTTGAAAAACTGTAAATAAAATATTTGAGATTAAGTAGTTTACGGCGAGATGAAAGTTTCTTAGGAGGATAAAGTTTAGTGATAAATTCTGAGGTACCTCACGTTATAAGATGGTGAAACAAAGCAAAAGAATCATAGGATGAGTTATTAGACAGCTGCTTCGAAGTCTACTAAATCCTTTTGAGAAAGACTTAATTACCTACTTATCGAAACCTTATCAATTCTTCCGCTTTCACAGACTTTCTCCAGCCTCT
>SEYY01022850.1:12500-15000 GCA_009176605.1 Armadillidium nasatum | reverse complement strand
TTAGTAATAGCACTGGACAAACTGTCGAAATTGACATCTTTCGTGCATAAGTCGTCAATAGTTATAGACATTCTGGGAGGAGAAATCAAAGTAGAATCGGGTTGCACTGGTATTTAGAATTCGGAAATTAAATGGTTTAAGTGCTCCAACTCTGGGAACAAATGACCGAAATATTCTTAAAGATATATTAAAAGTTTTTCATTTCATTTTAAAACTGTATTTAAAAATTCCCAAACCTAAAATCTTAGAAAGATGTACATTTAAAAAGGTAAATATTGAATAGAATTAAAAAAAAAATCATGAATTATTGAAGGTTTACAATGATATTATTTCAATATTATTTCGTGATCAAAGTAACTTTCCGAAGTGGAACACCAACTAAGCTTTTGTCTTTTTTTCAGTTATTAAACAAGGATTTTGTTTCTATTGTTTTCTTTATATATGACGATTTCCAAAACGTTATGCCTAACACATCTAAAATATATTGAATATTTTAGAACTCTCTTATTAATCGTTACCAACAGAGTGTCAAGTTTGACAAGCATTATTCATTTGCGCTTTATGAGTTGAACCACACCAGATGTGTGAGGCCTACTTCCATACATTGGCGAATAACATCCCTATACAGAGTAAATAACAGAGGTGGAGAGAAGAAATGCTGTAGGCAACTCAGAATACCCAACCTCTTAGAAGCTTGTTTAGAAAGAGAAAGATTTTCCAAGAAAGATCACGAGAAAAAAATGCCAAGAATGTTAATGAGAGATGATGGTTTGAGTTGAGTTGTGGGATACATGTATGGAGATGCACCAACTGCTCAAGGTTAATATGGATAAGATAGTGGTAGGTGAGTTCACCAGCTGATCATGAGATCTAGATGAAAGCCATTGGCAGTGATAAACATTGAAATCACCAGAAATGATGAGTTCGGAGAAAGGAGAAGAAGAAAGAATATGCTCTATTTTGGAGTTAAGATAGTCGAAGAATTTTGGATAGTCTGTAAAGTTAGGAGATAAGTAGACAGAATAAATGAATTTAGTTGTAGAGTTGCAAGAAAGTTTAAGCCATATATATATATATATATATATATATATATATATATATATATATATATATATATATATATATATATATATATATATATATATATATATATATATATATATATATATATATATATATATATATATATATATATATATATAAAATATATAAGAGTCTTAAAACTGCCTCAACATCTCATTTCCTCCATCTCTTTTCTCGGCAAAACTTTTCACACAGCTATGACACCTTCGAAACCAAAAACTCAAACCTTCGTTTCTCCTTTTTATTCTAGGTGTACCTGTTTCTCGCAATATTTCTTGGAAGGATCACATAATTTCTCTTTAAAAGTTGGATGTTTTTAGGCGGCTTCAAAATTTCTTCACATCACCACAGTTGTTTGCTCTTTATTGGAGCGTTGTTCACCCTTGATTATACCTCACACATATGGAGTAGTTAAAATTATATTGCTCTTATAGATAAAAATCATTCTGCTCTTCTGCTCTCTGCTCTCTGACCCTAGGTTTGGCCACTGTGCTTAATTTATATTGAACTATACTGGAAAAGTCTGGAAGACTCTTTTACATTCTTTTCTAACCTCTCCCAATAGCCCAACTTCAAACGAAGTGTACTTGGACATGTCTCCTTTGTTTGTTGTTTGTCTTATCAATTCTTTCACTTCCACTAATTAGTTGAGGTCTTTTTCTACCCATCAAATTGTGGCACAACCCTCCTTACACTATCGTTATTTCAAAACTCTAACGTTACATACCTCCACCATTGAAAAGTGCTTGTGTGATAAGACTTTTTGCACAGTCTAATCTTAATGTCAAACCCTCCGACCATAGATTTCACCACTATGCTCAATTTATCTTGAACTATACTTTAAAAGTCTGGAACACTCTTTTTACCTATTTTTCCAACTTCTTCTCAATTGCACAACTTCAAACGAAGTGTATATGGACATGTCGTCTTTTAATTGGATTCCATTTTGATATATATATATATATATATTATATATATATATATATATATATATATATATATATATATATATATATATATATATATATATATATATATATATATATATATATATATATATATATATATATATATATATATATTATATATATATATATATATATATATATATATATATATATATATTATATATATATATATATATATATATATATATATATATATATATATATATATATATATATATATATATATATATATATATATATATATATATTGTTCCTCTCTTCAAGTCTTTCCCAAGATGCTTCTGGCAATTCAGAGACTCTGACTGGTCTGACTTGCGGTTGTATTTATCTTATTTCCCATGGAATGAGTACTGTTTTCGTGGGAAATGTCCCCAGGAATGTGCAGAGCGAATAACTGAAGTAATTCTCTCTGACACGGAGGCGTACCTTCCATTTTCTTTCCCTTCTAC
>SEYY01022850.1:0-5000 GCA_009176605.1 Armadillidium nasatum | reverse complement strand
GAAATGTCAATTTAATTTAATTTTAAATAAAAAATATTATATTATCACAATTATTTATTTAAATTAAAATTCTTAAATTATTAATAAAAACTTACGATTATTATTTTGGTAAAACTCTGAAGGTCTCCTTCTCCTGCTTTTCCCTTCAAAAGACCTGTTGTTATGAGCAGAGATGGGACTGTAGTAACTGTTAGAGGAACTCCTTGTGTTTCTGCCATACATATTGTTAATAAAATTCCTCTTCTTGTTGTTGTTAACTGCAAAAGAAGAACGAGGAAATTTGGGTTAAATTTTACATATTCATTTAAAAATAAAAATAAAAATTCTATCAAAAATTACCAAATTAGTTTTATTATTAAAGAATTGAAATAGGATTTATTATTATTGTTATTATTAAAATGGTCTGCGACATTTTCCCGGTTTGTGTTTTTTTCAGTTGAATAAATATATTTTCGACACGCTGAATTCAAAAATGCTATTCATTCAATCCAATCAAGTACCTAATGAATTGCTTTGCATTAAATGTCAAATCATCATGTTTTTGTATTTAGATGCAATTGTGGATGCAAAGTTTATTTTCATTGCTGCACCCTATTTTGTCAATGATATATATATATATATATATATATATATATAATATAATATATATATATATATATATATATATATATATATATATATATATAATATATATATATATATATATATATATATATATATATATATAAATTTAGCTAATGATTTATTCCTAGGGAATCTGATTCTAATGATAAAAATCAAGGCCAAGGCAAGGGTGAACATATTTAATTGGACGTTTCGAATCGTATAGATTCATCTTCAGCTAAAATTAAACAAATGCACCCAATTAAAAATTAAAAATTAACAAAAGAAAGAGTATAAAACAAAAATATTAAACAAAATATTAAACAAAAAATATTAAACAAAAAAAATCGTAAAACAACTCAAGAGGACATCTTAACGGTTAAAACTAAAATCAAAGAAAAATAACAGAAAGATATAAAGTTGGTTGGTTAGTGAAAACATAAAAACATACCTGTATAAAAAAAAAATTAGGAAAAAACTAAAATAATTAAAATTAAAAATAAGCGAATAAAGACAACAATAAAAATACAATAAATTAAAAATTGCAATATTAAAAATTTAAAAATTAAAAATAAAAGTTAAAAGTAGAATTAATAATAATAATAATAATAACAATAATAATAAGAATAATAATAATAATAATAATAATGATGATGATACTGTCAAAAAGGTAAACAAGCAAAAACAGAACAATGAGACTGGAATAAATAATAAGAATGCAAACATCCCAATGACATAAAAGTAAAAACAAGCAAAAATTAAAATAACACACCAAAAAACGTCTAAAAAGGTAATTATAAAATAAAATGAGTAAAATAGAAATGAAAAAAAAAATTAAAGAAAAGATGAAAGTAAGAATGAAGGTAAAAGAGGATGAGAAAAAGGTGAAAGAAGAAATGGGAATAAAGGTAAAAAACGAAAAATAAAAGTGAAAATAAAAAAAAAAAAAAATGAAAGAGAGGGTAAAAAAAACGTAAAAGTAGTAATGAAAACAATAGAATAACAATAAAATAAGAAAATAAAAAAAAATTTGTAAAAAATTGTAAAAAAATTGTAAAAGAAAAATAAATAATAATAATAGCATAAACAATAATACAAATAATGATAATAATAATAATAATAATAATAATAATAATAATAATAATAATAATAATAATAATAATAATAATAAAAATAAAATAAAAAATAAAACAACAATAAAGAAACAATAATATCAGTAATAATAACATAAACAATGCAAATGATAAAAAAATATATATCGCAGAAAACATCTTTATATCTTTCTGTTATTTTTCTTTGATTTTAGTTTTTCACCGTTAATTAAGATGTCCTCTTGAGTTGCGGTACGGTTTCTTTGTTTAATATTTTTTGTTTAATATTTTTGTTTTATACTTTTTCTTTTGTTAATTTTTAATTTTTAATTGTGTGTATTTGTTTAATTTTAGCTGAAGATGAATCTATACGATTCGAAACGTCCAATTAAATATGTTCACCCTTGCCTTGGCCTTGACTTTTATTATTACTATTATTATTATTATTATTATTATTATTATTATTATTATTATTATTATTATATATTATTATAATATTATAATATTATATATTATATATTATATATATTATTATATTATATTATTATTATATATTATATATATATATTATTATATATTTATATATTATATTATATATATATATATATATATATATATATATATATATATATATATATATATATATATATATATATATATATATATATATATATATATATATATATATATATATATATATATATATATATATATATATATATATATATATATATATATATATATATATATATATATATATATATATATATATATATATATATATATATATATATATATATATATATATATATATATATATATATATATATATATATATATATATATATATATATATATATATATATATATATATATATATATATATATATATATATATATATATATATATATATATATATATATATATATATATATATTGGGCTAAAATTTCACTTTTTTGAAAACAACGAGATCTGATATTTCTTATCTGAAATTATAATTATATAAACAATAAACGATATGCATATGGCTTACTATAACCATGGTTTTCATTTGTAGTTGTTTGAGGCATATTTAATAGAATTTATTAATAAAAATACAGTTTATACTATGAGCCAATGATTGGAACCTGATTTTCATAATTTTCGGGTCGGTATCCATAATAAAAGTAGTCACAGAAAAAAAAACTAGAGATGATTGGATAAAATGACTTACATTTTCGGATTCAGCGTGTTTGAGTTGCTAAAAATCAGTTAACAAAACCCAAACCGGCTACAAAAAGTTTTCAGACGCAGGCCTGTTTTATTATTATTATTATTATTATTATTATTATTATTATTATAGTAGTAGTAGTATTTTTATTATTATTATTATTATTTTATTATTATTATTATTATTATTATTATATATTATTATTATTATTATTATTATTGTTATTATTATTATTATTATTATTATTATTATTATTATTATTATTATTATTATTATTATTATTATTATTATTATTATTATTATTATTATTATTATTTTTATTATTATTATTATTATTATTATTATTATTATTATTATTAATATTATTATTATTATTATTATATTATTATATTATTATTAAAATTATATTATTATTATTATTATTATTATTATTATTATTATTATTATTATTATTATTATTATTATTATTATTATTATTATTATTATTATTTTATGAGATATTTTGAGAGAAAATGAAAAAAAGCAAACGTGAAATAGATAGGTAAGAAAATATCAAGTCTGTAAATAATAAGCAAAATAAAATTCTAATGTTTCATTTACCTGGATTCATTTTTGTTATTTCTGAAATTGTATTAAATTGATAACGTTTATACCGGCGAAACTTATTAAAATATAACAAAAACTTTTATAAAAAACCCTATTTCCACTGAAATCTTCTCTACACAAGTTTATACTGGCGAAACTTATTAAAATATAACAAAAAAATTTTAAAAACTTTATTTCCACTGAAATCTTCTCTGCACAAATTCGTGTTTCAAACTATTTCTCTAATTTATGCTGTAGAACAATTATAATAAAATATTTAGCAACCTTTTGACCAATAATACTGAGGGAAACTAGTGAACTCCTCCCCTTTATTTCATGGACCAATCATGTGACGTGATATATTATTAAGAAATCTTTTCAAAGATTTCGCGGGATTTTGGATATTTTGAAAGTTTAGCATACAGGATAAATAAAAATTATTATTATAATTTGGAAAAAGCTTTAAAATTATACATATTTATAATTCATAATGTGTTAATTTTTCTAAAGAAATTATTTATTAAGAAAAGATAAAAGTTCTGTTTTAATTCACTTGATTAATGCGATTATTTATTTATTTGAGAAGTAAATTTAATTTACTTACAGTCAAATTATTGAAAAGTATGTAAAATACTTTCCTAAAAATCAACCATATGCTTGCATACTTTTTGTGTGATATATAAAGAAGATTTCTGATTCAGCATTTCTATAGTATATATCTTCGAAATTCTGTAAATGTTTGAAAGTTTCTCACACGAGTTAGTCTGAAAATAGAAAAAATTCTAAAATAAAAATTTTGTCAACTAGATTAAGATTTGAGCATTTCATTTGCATTGTTATCACCTATGTGAAGATCTTAAATACAATATTTGATTTACCTTTCCTTTGAAAACCTATAGCAATAAATGAATTTAAATGAATTTATTTAATAAAAATATTAATATATATATATATATATATATATATATATATATATATATATATATATATATATATATATATATATATATATATATATATATATATATATATATATATATATATATATATATATATATATATATATATATATATATATATATATATATATATATATATATATATATATATATATATATATATATATATATATATATATATATATATATATATATATATATATATATATATATATATATATTTCAAATGTAAATAAATCATATTTCCTGTAAATTTTTATTAATTCCATAAGGCATATCAATACTTTTTGTCATATTTCACTGAGTAAAAGGAAAGAATTTTTACCTATCTCATTTTAAAAAAGTTTTCCAAATCCAATCATTGGATAAAAAATATTCTAATAAATAAATAGATTTTATTTCAGTTTTTGTTTCACAAGAGCAATATATAATATTATATCATAAAATATATATATATATATATATATATATATATATATATATATATATATATATATATATATATATATATATATATATATATATATATATATATATATATATAATATAT
>SEYY01022849.1:160000-162500 GCA_009176605.1 Armadillidium nasatum | reverse complement strand
TCAAAAATGTTAAGTGAAATGGAAAATTCATTTAAACGAAAAATTCCATTGAAATTCATAAAAATAAATTTGAAAAATATAATGTGAGGCGTGGGATAGTGTCATTATATAATTTAACATCATAATATGAAAAAGAATCAGATTCCTGCATCATTTATTTGTGTCGTTCCAATATTTTAGGTAACTGACAATCAAAAATGTTAAGTGAAATGGAAAACTCATTTAAACGAAAAATTCCATTGAAATTCATGAAAATAAATTTGAAAAATATAATGTGAGGCGTTGGATAGTGTCATTATATAATAAATCATACGTAAAATAAATAATAAACCGTATATTCCTAATTAAAACGAATGCATACGCAAATATTAATTACGTATATTTGATTATATTATTATATATATATATATATATATATATATATATATATATATATATATATATATATATATATATATATATATATATATATATATATATATATATTACAGTGGCGGCTCGTCATTATGGGCTCCGGGGCTGCAGCCCCTCCAAATTAAAAATACCAGGCGTAGGATTTTGATATAAATATGAAATTTTTGTCAGAGAAAAGTGATTTAAATTCATTTTTTAACAACTTAATACATAAAAAGTATAAATCATTAAAGAAAATAAGAAGTAAATGCATTTGGCATCTTCAAATTTTTGGGTACGATATTATTTTTCAAGCATTGCCATTATTTAAAAAATGGGCTGTAAAATTTCAAGCCCTAATAAGACAGATATAGCAACCACGGTAAGATGTAGCAACTTACGACAGTTGTTTAATGTCTCATCTCGACGGAGGGTGTTGTTTTAATTGTGGAAGAAAAATTACAAGTTTTATGTTTTTTTTTTTTTTTTCTTGTTCGATATATATATATATATATATATATATATATATATATTATATATATATATATATATATATATATATATATATATATATATATATATATATATATAACATTATGCCAGATGCACTTCTACATACTTAAATATTACAAAACTATTAAAAGTACATTAAAAAGGCTAACATTTTTGTAATCCTTGCAGAATTTTAAGTAAGAATAATTGGGAATAAAAAAAAATCTTATAATAATTTAATACGTACGTAATAATTGTTTTTTTATGTTGAAAGACGTACGTTTGGCAGATCTGTTTTATGAGATAAATTTTTCCAATTTTGAAGGAAGATAAATTTAGCGATTGAGTAAGAATAGTGTAAAAAAATGTGAAATTTATAAATTTGGTGTAATATGACAGTATGCTTATAAAACATTATTTATATGAAAGCAATTACAACTCCGATGACAACGTCTGAAGCAGAGAGATGTTTCTCGACTTTGAATAGAATAAAAACTATTAAATGTAGTACCATGTATTAGCGATGTTTTCAATAGAGAGCGAAATGGTTTAAAATACCAGATTTCAATGAAAAAGTATAAATTAATATCAAAGCTTTCAAGAACTAATCTTATTTCTAAATAATAATAATATAATAATAATAATAATAATAATAATAATAAATATAATGAATAAAGGAATGAAAGCTAAATAATAATAATACGAATGTCAAATCATTTGCATTGATATATAGATGCTTCCAGTATATCGATATTTCCAGAATAAGTAAGGTACGTTTGAAATTTATATTATATATATATATATATATATATATATATATATATATATATATATATATATATATATATATATATATATATATATATATAGTTTAAAATTTTACACACACACACACACACACACACAACATACATAATATTATATATATATATATATATATATATATATATATATATATATATATATATATATATATATATATATATATATATATATATATATAATATATATATATATATATATATATATATAAACTTGCAGCCCTCCTTGCCAAGTTTACACGAGCCGCCACTGTTATATATATATATATATTATATATATATATATATATATATATATATATATATATATATATATATATATATATATATATATATATATATATATATATATATATATATACTATATATATATATATATATATATATATATAGTGTTTATATTTTCTTTTGAAAAGTTTCCAGACGTGTTTTTGCAAGCTCTATATGAACTCAAATAAGCAATTTGGAAACTCAAAAATATTTAAAGGAAAAAAAATCAAGGTATGATTTATTACTGAATTTCAACAAAATGTCAATGTAGGATCATTAATATCAAGGTCACAGTACATTGACTTCATATATCACTCATACTTTTAAATCTGTCACAGATATGATTTTTTTGAGGAGGTTCTAAGGAGTCTTCTCATCCATATCATAAAGAGCCTTCCCCCTAACCCGGACCCATGAGTGGTTAAATTTTCTGTTAATTTTGTCGCTATCAGAAGAATTTTTTTTATTATTATTTAAATTTTCTTCTATAGGTGTTCAATAATGGCAATTTTACGAATCATTCG
>SEYY01022849.1:150000-155000 GCA_009176605.1 Armadillidium nasatum | reverse complement strand
ATTATTTAGTTTTCTAATGAACCCATTTCGACCTATTTAACCTGACGACCGGCGTTGCCGTGGTATACAGGCCTAACCTTTTGCTGAACCGTTGCCGTAAGATCATGCCTACTGCCATATAACACATATATTTAAATTTTTTTAAAAAAATTTTCTTACTTAATCGCAAAATTCATCGTACTGCAATTTTGAGAAATTTAACTCAGAAAAAGACGCTGTCAGACTTGCGCTGCCAGACGAACGATGTCGTCCAGCCAATTAAAAAACTATAAAGTACTTAGTAATTAAACTTATTATAAGATTTCTTTTTTTTAATTCCCAATTTTTCTTTATCAAAATTCTTCAAGGATTCCAAAAATGTTATCCTTTTTAATGTACGTTTAGTAGTTTTTGTAATATTTGTGTGGACCAAAGTGCAGTCTGGCATCATATATATATATATATATATATATATATATATATATATATATATATATATATATATATATATATATATATATATATATATATATATATATATATATATATATATATATATATATATATATATATATATATATATATATATATATATATATATATATATATATATATATATATATATATATATATATATATATATATATCAAAATCCGCCCCAGGAAGAGTTATTAGCCCTATCAATAGGCTCATTCGAGGATGAACCAAGGGTTTCACTGGCTGGTCAGGCCTATCGCGGATGCCGATTTTGATCCCACCAGGGCAAGCACGCATCTGGTATATATATATATATATATATATATATATATATATATATATATATATATATATATATATATATATATATATATATATATATATATATATATATATATATATATATATATATATATATTGCATGTGTGAATCCCTCAATAAATTACCTAAAAAGTCTTCTTAAGTAGTAATAATCAAATAAAGTTATTATTAAAAATAAAAAAATAAAAAAATCTTTTCGAAATATTTTAATTTTTCATGAAAAAAATAATACGGAAAACCAAATAAAATAACCTAATAACCAAATAAATTTATTATTAAAAATAAAAAAAAATAAAAAAATCTTTTTCGAAATATTTTAATTTTTCATGTAAAACTCACTCGCTCACAAACGAAAATCTCTAATTTTTTGATTGTGTGATGGCATTTTTCTAAGATAAGCAAACTTTGCCACTAGAGTTTCAAATTTGTTATCGATTTAAATTGACCTCTTGCTTAAAAGCGAAGTAACAAACTTTCTTTCTTATTACATCTTTGATATGAATATTATTATTATTATTATTATTATTATTATTATTATTATTATTATTATTATTATTATTATTATTATTATTATTATTATTATTTATTATTATTATTATTATTAATTATTATTATTATTATTATTATTATATTATTATTATTATTATTATTATTATTATTATTATTATTATTATTATTATTATTATTATTATTATTATTATTATTATTATTATTATTATTATTATTATTATTTTATTATTATTATTATTATTATTATTATTATTATTATTATTATTATTATTATTATTATTATTATCATTATTATTATTATTATTATTATTATTATTATTATTATTATTATTATTATTATTATTATTATTCATGCATGTAATTTTCTTAAGAAATGCTTTTTTTTTTTTTTAAAGCCGTTATTGTAACAGTTAAGAACTTAACAAATGGTATATCTTCATAACATGTGATACACTGTTTGACAGCTACTAAGTAAGGTTTTAATTTTCATAAACATGTATATATATATATATATATATATATATATATATATATATATATATATATATATATATATATATATATATATATATATATATATATATATATATATATATATATATATATATATATATATATATATATATATATATATATATATATATATATATATATATATATATATATATATATATATATATATATATATATATATATATATATATATATATATATATATATATATATATATATATATATATATATATATATATATATATATATATATATATATATATATATATATATATATATATATATACGAGTATAGTTTCGTTTTTTGAAATTTTACTGACTCTCGCAGATTACAGTAAGAAAATCTTGCTGTCAGATGCTTCTTTTGTCTTAGAAACAAAATATATTTATTTTATATATCTCCTCCGGTGAGCAAAGGCCGGAGGCCTACCATTTTCTACCGGAGTTAGAACATATCTTGATCGTTAAAGGCCGACATGTCCATATACACGGCGTTTGAAAGTGTGCAAATCAAAGGAAGTTGGGAAAACAGATAAAGTGAGTGTGTTTCAGACTTTACAGTGAGTACATGTACATATATAGCGGATTAAGTCACGTGTCTGAGAGTTGGACAGAAAAAGGATGAGAATGTGTAGGAAAACGCATCACAAGAGCTCTTCTCAATGGAGGAGGTATGAGATGGAAGAGTTTAGAAGAGCAGTGTCCATTGTAATTGTGATCTTATGGAGAGAATGACGCAATAATTCGACGGGCAGAAAGAGATTAGAGAGAATTAGTGAGAGCGGGAGAGCTGATGAGACGAAAAGCCCTAGACTCTACCTTCTCAAGAACAGCTGTATGAGTGAAACCGCCCTAGATGTGTAAGGCGTACTCCATACAGAGGCGAACAACACCACCATAAAGAACAAGCAATTGGGGTAGCATAAATAAATTCTGAAGGCGCCTCAGAACACCCAACCTCTTAGAAGCTTGTTTAGAAAGAGAAGTAATGTGATCTTTCCAAGAAAGATCACGAGAAAAAGAAACACCAAAAATATTAAGAACAGATGAAGGTTTGAGTTGTGTGTTTTCGAAAAAGATAAAGTTGTGTGGAAGATTGTGTTGAGTAGAGAGATGGAGAAACTGAGTTTTTGAGGCATTGAAAACGACCATGTTTTCTCTGCCCCAATTTGAAATACGTGAAAGATCAGAGGTTAGTTGCTCCAAGGCTACCCTTCTTGCGTCTATTAACTGCTGTTGGGGGGGGGGAGTTTTTCAAACTGGAAGGAGTAATGAAGGGTGGAGTCATCAGCATAAGAGTGGATAGGAGATGAAGTAATAGAGAGAAGGTCATTAATGAAAAGTAGAAAAAGTGTTGGGGATAGGACAGAACCCTGAGGAACACCACTATTAATAGATTTAAAGGAAGAACGGTGGCCGTCTACAACAGCTGCTATAGAACGACCGGAAAGGAAATTAGAGAGAAATCACAGAGAGAAGGATAGATACCGAAAGAGGGAAGTTTAGAAATCAAAGCTTTGTACCAGACTCTATCGAAAGCTTTCGATATGTCCAGCGCGACAGCAAAAGATTCACCGAAATGCCGAAAGCGGAGGACCAAGAGTCAGAGAGAAGGGAAAGAAAATCACCAGTAGAGTGTTTCTTACGAAAGCCAAAATGGTGATCAGAGATAAGATTTGAAGAATAGAGATATTTCGAAATATTCTTGTTAATGATAGATTCGAAAACATTAGAGAGATCGGATTTCAAAGAAATGGGACGGTTCTTGGAGGGTTGAGAAGGACCCCACTTTCTTAAACACAGGCTGAATGAGTGCACATTTCCAATAAGAAGGGATGACTGAAGTTGAAAGACAGAGGCAAGATATTTTACCAAGGCAGGGTGCATGCTCGGAAGTACAAATTTTGAGTACCACAGGAGAAATACCTTCAGGACCGTAAGCCTTCTTAGTATTAAGCTAAGAGAGAGCAGAAGTGATGTCTTTAGAAGAAATAATTTTCGGCATAAATGAGTTTGAGGTGGTTGAAAGAGAAGGAATAGCTCCGGAATCGTCTGAGTTTGAATTAGAGGCAAGCAGAGTTAAACCAAGGTTTGTTAGGTTTAGTAGAAGGGAAAGAATATGGAATGTACGCCTCCGTGCAAGAGAGAATCACCTCGGTAATGCGTTCTGCGCACTCCGAGGGACCCCTCCCACGGAAGCAATAATCATTCCACTTAAAATCGAAAAAGTACGACCGGAAGTCCAACCAGCTTTCGGCACCGAAATGCCACAAACGTTTCCTGCAATAGAAGGGGGTCTTTCCCTCGGAAGAAGTGAAAAAAAAGGAAAAGGATATAGAGATAAAAAGGTGATCGGAGCAACCAAAAGGAAGAAAGAGTTTAACAGTATAAGGAGAAGGATTATAAGTTAGAAAATGGTCTAGAATGTTAGATTCATCTCCAAGGCGATCAGGAATACGAGTAGGGAGTTGCACCAACTGCTCAGGTCGTTTTGGATAACGAAATGGAAGGCACGTTCACCAGCTGTATCATGAGAACTAGGAGAAAGTCATTGGCGGTGGTGAACATTGAAATCACCTAAAGTGATGATTTCAGAGAAATGAGAGTAAGACAGAATTGTTAAATTATATTTTTTGGAATAATCTCTTTCATTCTTAATCAAACGCTAATTTTTTTTTCTTAATACATATATGACTTGCAGGTGGCGTTCGAATGCTGATAACGCCCTCTCTTTCAAGTATGTGAACGAATCGCTCTACAGTTTTGCCATGGTGTTATATATATATATATATATATATATATATATATATATATATATATATATATATATATATATATATATATATATATATATATTATATATTAATATATAATAAATTTTTCTGGGGTTTAGAATTATGAATATATTGCATATATATATATATATATATATATATATATATATATATATATATATATATATATATATATATATATATATATATATATATATATATATATATATAATATATATATATATATATATATATATATATATATATATATATATATAAAGCTAAAATAAAAAAAAAAAAATTTTTTTTTTTTTTTTTTTTTTTTAAAATCAATTTTTTTTTTTGTAATTTCTTAAAATCCGAACAAAAAATGGGTGGAGTTTCATACAGAAAAGTAACTAATGTGGAGCAACATTTTAAGTAGCA
>SEYY01022849.1:130000-147500 GCA_009176605.1 Armadillidium nasatum | reverse complement strand
CTCTGCAACTACATCCTTACCACTTTCAAGTAATATATACTCCTTTACCCTCACACTTAGATAGCTACCCACTTTTACTCCCCTTTACCCTGTTCTCTCTCTAACTTCACCTATGCTTTGAGGTTAGCATGTCTCACTCTGTTCCTTTTGTGGCACTACACCATCAAATTATCCTTATCCTTATTCGAGCACGTATACTCAGATGTGGTTCACAAGCACCTGCATTGAAGAAGGTACTGGGAAGTACGTATTGGTTGCAAATTTGATGACCTTTCATTTGAATCTGGTTTACAATATGCCCCTAATTTGGTTATTATTGTCTACTGGTAACAGTTTTCAAAATTGTTTGATTTTATTCCGTAATAAGAAATTTTTTTTTAAAGTGTTTGTTATCTACAACGTTCTTTGTATGTTATTTGAACCTTAATTAAGTTTTCATTCTCGAACACAATCTTTAATCTTTTAATTAAAAATTAGTTAAAGAAAGTTAAATTGTGTCTTGCCAATGAGTTTGTCTATGCGTTCATATTTTGCTTTAAAAAAAAAAAAAAAAAAAAAAAAATTCATACTCTTAAATTATTCTGACGTCATTACAATCTTTTCCAATCAGATGATTGACAAAATTGTGACTCCATTTGATTCACATCCTTTCAAAATGAATATTTTTCATTCTGAAATATTTTCATTTTTTTTTATTGTTTATTTTTTTTTTTTTTTTTGTAATTAATCTGACCGCATAGATTTATATATTGGTGGTAATTACATAAAGAAATTTGACTGTAAAAGAACAGAGCAGCTCTTGTCTTACGAAAAAAAAAGATAAATAAAATGTAAAAGATGAAAATATTTTAGAATGTTTGTTTTTTAAAAGAGTAAATAAAGGTTTTGAATATTAGGTATTTTTTGTGTATAAATAAGAAAAGTTGAATAATAATGATCATCAATCAACTTGAAGGCGTGAAATAAAAACGATAGACTATTTCTTTGTGTCTTTTTGAATTTAGTATATTAAGTTTCACTATCTTTAGATATTCTATCATAGGAGGTTAGACTTAGAGGTATAGATTATTAAATCCCAAAGTTTCGCTGTCTGTAGATATTCTATAACAGGAGGTTAGATTTCAGGGATTTAATAATCTTCATTAGCTATCATTTAAATTGAAAATATAATGTTTCTCTTTGTATGAATACAGGTATTTATATATGAATACATGTATACATGTAAGAATTTGTGTATCGTATATACGTTACATAAAAATCATGTTTGTCGAATAATAAGTTCATAGTTTATAAAATCCGTTTAAAATATTAATAATATTTGTTTCTGCTTAAATAAAAAATCAAAGTATTAACTTTTTTTTTTTTTTGAAAAAAAAATTAAATTTGTTTTTGCTCAGTACTGTATATTTTAATACTCTTATAAATATATATTATTTGAAATATCTGTAATCGAATGGTTTTGCAGTTAGTAATTATTTAGTAAACGTAGTAAAAATAAAAATAATATTATTTTTATTTATATTAAATATTTATATTATATCGCGTGTCCCGGTTTTCCCCCTCCGGGTATGTATCAATTACTGACATGCTTTCAGTTTTATTTTTTATTTAAGTGAGTAGTAAAAAATATAGAAAATCAAAACATTAAAAGTAATACAAATGAAAACAACAGTTATAAAAAAATTAAAATAGGAAAAACTAAATAAATATTATATATAATATATATAATATATATATATATATATATATATATATATATATATATATATATATATATATATATATATATATATATATATATATATATATATATATATATAAAGAAAAATAAATACAAATAATTATGAATAAAATAAGATTATATAAAAATAAAAAGTAAATACAATGAAACTAACATGATTTAAACAGTACCATAAAAAAATTAGAAAGTAAAGTAATAAATGTAATAAAAAAAGAAAAAGAAAATTGTCTCGTTGGACAAGCAAGTCGCTAACGACGTAATATCCAACACTACGGACGAAATGAACATAACAGATGTCGAGGGCTGAACGGATATGACGAATACAAAAGACGCCACGATTTTGTCTGTCTTGTCGGCCGCTACTTACACATCGGACTTTACAGATAACGACAGCAAGATCACGTGCATTCTTAACTGCAAAGAAGGTAGAGGTAAGATGAAGTCATAGTATTACCATTTTAACAATGATTCAAAGAGAGTGAGGGTAGGTGAGTGATAAACTGCATAAAATTGGGACATAGAAAAAACTGTGGATATATGAATGGATATGTAAATCAGAATTGATTATAGCAGCGTGCAGCGAAAAAAGAAATAGACATAGGCATGTATTATGGGTGATTTCAAACTGGAAAAATATAATTATAATAATTTGTACAGTTTATTATTCATCAATTGTTCTTCAGATACTTTAATGATTGTTAATGAAGAAACAATGATCCATCGCCTTTTTTTTGATTTAGTAGTGGTTAATGATGAAAGTTTGAATAATGATTTCAAAGTAGAAAAAACTTAGGAAACAAAGACCATAATTTGGTTTGACTTACTTGAGGCATAGGCAGAAGCCTAACATTTGAAGGGAGTGAGGAGATCAACAAGGGTGGATTCCCCAGGCGCATAATTTCAAAGGAAAAGATTAAAGTAGTAAATATAAATTAAAAAAAAATTTAAAATAATTAATATAAATATAAATTTTGCATTGTCAACTCTAGTGTTAAGATTAACACCATTCTATCCTCTTTTCGCTTGTTAGGCTGCAAAGCAAAGATTCAAAATCCAAATATATATAATGTATATTTTTTTACTTATTTGTTACCTTTTTCACTGTAAGTGCTGCCAATGTGAAATGATATCCAACAAAAAGGCATTAGATTTTCTATGGTCATGGAACATTCTCAAAAACCTTTAAGTAGTGAGAACTATTTTTTTTTCTGGGATAGAGAGACTAAAATGGATTACAGGGTACTCCGAAGTCTAAATATATTATGTATATGTATATTAGAGATGGACTGGATAGCAATTTTGCCAGATAGTCGGATACCCGGCAATTTTCAGAAACCAGATACCAGGTTTCCGGCTAAAACTGTCAAATATTTCTTTACATTCACAGTAATTGCTATTTTAAAATAGGCATATATATATATATATATATATATATATATATATATATATATATATATAATATATATATATATATATATATATATATATATATATATATATATAAAACACCTGGTAAATGAATAAATTTATTTCTTAATATGGTGTATGGACCACCTTTTACATTCATAACAGCCTGAATTCTTCTTCTTATGTAACATCCTGGATAGTGCGTAATGGGATGTTATAACATTCCTCATGCAAAACTAGAAGAAATATCAGTATGGATTCTGATGTTGGATAGCAATCCCAAACCCTATTCTCTAGTAATCATGTAGTAATTCTACATGGGTTATTTGGTATTAAAGATTGGTGATTGTGGAGGCCAAGGGTTGTGGTATTAGAGATTATAAATTATTGTGTACTTATGTATGAGTATGTGTGTGTGTAAAATATTAAATAAAACAAAGCTAAAAATAATAAAGAGCACTAAGACTAAGAGGCTGCGAGAGAGAAAGCGTGAATGACTGTGTCGGAGTATGTGTTTGTTTATTTGTTAGTGTGTGAGGTGTGCGTGTGTGTGAATGTATGAATGATTGTGAATACAAGAAAAAACATGAAATTGTGTTATGGTAATCACATTGATGTTTTAAGTAAATACTGTTACTGTTACTTACTACTACAGCTGACATCGTGATGATATGGTAAGTTTCCTAGTGGGCAGTACTTCTGCTAAAGTTAGTAACACCTCGAAAATAGCCAAGTAAATTGTCTAAAAGGCTTAGGTTATGAAATACTACTACTGCTACTAATAATATAATAATAATAATAATAATAATAATAATAATAATAATAATAATAATAATAATAAAGATGAGAGAAGGGCAACAATTAGTAAACTGAATACTATAATGTTTGTATGATAGTGAACCGTTGTAATTCTGTATGTATATGTTTAAGGAGTTTGTGGGTGAGTGTGTGTGTATGTTTGTGCTTATTTGTGTGCTTATGTGTTTTGAGTTTGAGATAGGCAAAAACAAAGTGTCGAGACAAGTAAATAGTAAAGAATACGATGATGAAAAGAATAGTAAAGATTGTAAATTGAATTGAAATAGAATTATATATTAAAAAGTTCTTATGTTTTTCGCTACGTGTAATAACAAGGTTTAATAATAATAATAATAATAATAATAATAATAATAATAATAATAATAATAATATAAAATAAAATAATAATAAAAAAAATAATAATAATAAAAATAATAATAATAATAATAATAAATAATTAATTAATTAAATGATGCTCTAATTTATGTATATACAAAACTTTCCTCTGACAGAAAAAAAACTTCCTTTGATGCAGGAGATTGACTGACAAGTCATTGGACTGAATGTTTTTTACAAGGTTTAAAATGCATTTTTACGAATTTGGTGAGATAGACAAATAAGCTAAGATTCTTTAAAGATTTAAAAAAAAATCTATGGAACCGCGTCTAACGGTACTAATAACCAGAGTTGACATAATTAAATAAAATTATTTAAATCATTTGATTTTTTGACGTGATATTTTTGATTGTTTAAATGCTTTTTATTTATTTATTATTTTCATAAAATTTTTTATAAAAATAACGTCACTGTCTTCTCATTTTAAGTTCATAATATAATAAGAGAACTTGGAAAGAAAAGAAAAGAAATTAAAATTATGTAAATTATTGGGCTGGTTAGACAAAAACTGATCAACGTCTGACTATATTTTATTCTAAATTATTGAAACCGTCTACACTGTTGTATCTTTCAAGTTTTCAATTCTAGCTTTAGATATTTATTGTAAAAGGCGGGTGAGTTATATAGCATTTATAAATTTCAATGGCATTAAATTTTTTTCAATTTAATTATTTTATTTTTAAATTCTTTTTTTTTTTTCAAACTGAAAGAGTAAAACCGTGACTGAACAACTGTTCCTAATCAAAATTAAATTTAATTTAAAAAATAAAATAAATAAAAGCTACCTAGTTTTAGAGTTGAAAAGTGCCAGCAATCTACTGCAAAATTTTTTTTTTTTTTATCCAAAATGAAATTTTTTAAAATAACTTTTTATTTTCATTAAACGATTTGGCGCTATTGTTCCAATGTTCTTCTTCTTCCATTTTTTTGTTTGTGGTAGTACCATCAAAGTTTACCATATAATTATATGGTAAGTACCATGACCATATCACAGCCCAATAGGCTGTGGTTGTAAGGTCTATGGATTGCAGTGACCGTTGTACGTTGGTGTTTCGAGCTTGAAATTTTTACAAAAGAGTAGTATCGGAACGTTACACTCAAGTTCTTTTCATTTAGGTGTTCGAGGATTACTGATTCTACCTTTCAAGTCAAAATGGCGGAAGCAGAAGTTGAAACATCTACTTCGAAATTCTTTTGTCATAAATGTACAGCAGAAATTTCGCCAAAATTACCGGTAAAGTTTGTTTTACATGCTAATAAAGTTATATAGTTTTAAAATTGTATTTTATTTAAAATATTTCTCAGTTAAAAGTGTCCCTCAAAGCTCACTTCATGCAAGCATATGATTTCAAGATTTCAATAGGCTATCTCACTTTAAACTTTATTAAGACAAAAGATCTGCCGTAATTAGTTAATTATAGTTGTTGATTAATGTTTTGGTGAATTTTATTAAATTTGAATGATAAGCACTTTGAGAAATTGTTATATTTAAATCAGACCTAGGTTAGGCAAAGTTTTTTTTAAAAAAAAAAAGGCCAGAATTATTAGAAATTAAGCTTAGGGCCTGGTAACTGATTTTAGTAATTCTTTAGTTCATGGTATGCATAGGTTATTATGCATGAATCGTCTCTTACCTGGTATTTATTATTCAATATGAACTGAAAATGTAATGTATATTGAAGAAAAACCATAAAAATGGGTTGGAAAATTAAATTCAATAAATTTAAAAATGGTTAAAGTAATTAAAAACCTGCTTAAAATATAATTAGGTGGACTATACCAAATGTGCTTACACCTTATAGCAATATAAGCACAGAATATCCCAAAATAAGATATATCCCAAAATTATTATTAATATATTGATATTTCATACTGTTACTATATATTTGAAATACATAAATATATTTTAGCACCTTTTAATTTAAATTTTTATTTTTATTTAGGTTAAGCATTTTTGCTGGCTGGTAGCGTATATTTATCCTTTAAGTCAAGGTTAGGTTAAGGTAAACTAGTTTGTTAAATTTAACAATTTATATACCTACATTATTATTAATATATTTTCTGATTATATCTTTCTTTACCCAATTTCTTATGCCATATTGAAATATATCCTAATAATAATAAGCTTTATGATATTCAAAATCAATTTTTACTACCTTAAGTTCACTTTAATATAGCATTTTTTGATTTTCTAACCCAATTTTTTTATTTTTTCTTCAGTATATATATATTGTATTTCCAGTTTATATTTTGAATAATGACTAAATACCAGGTAAGAGATGAACCATGCATTTTTACATGATTTTAATCCATAGACATCATGAATGCAGATGTAAACGAATTAAAAGAAAAACCAAATTAAGCATGTTAGATAATTTTTATCCAACAAAAATAAATTTTTTTCTAAAGTATAATATCAATATAGACTTTTTCAATAATGAATTTGCTTTGGAAATTATTAAAAGTAGATATTAACTTTTATATTACAGTATTTTTGTTAATACTCAGGTTCAACTGAGCATATATTTTTAATATATCAAAGCTACAAAGATGAAATGATATGAAATTTTTTTTTTGAATAAATTAAAGTGGAAAACTATTTTAGGTAATTGTTGAGTATACATGATTATTTTTTTCCCTTAATAAATGAAAATATGAAGAACAAAATGGTTTGAAATAAATTTTTTCAGTTGAGATGCAGAAAATGATTTTTTATAAAAAAAAATTAAAAGTAATAGTGACCATTTAACAATACATCTTACAACTTTAATGGTGCATTATCTATTGGCTCTACATTATCAGTTTACTGTATCAGCATCAATTAATTGTACCAAATTTTATGGCTATTTCGGAACTATTGAAAAAATTAAAGAAGAAAAAGAAATTTTATCTTTAAATCAATAACAAAAATATTTTTATAAAATAAATTGAAATAATGAAAATATTTTTTTATTTATTTACATATTTTATTTGTAATATTGATAGCAAAGACCCAGTATTTGCTAGGTTAGATCAATTTGCTGGCAGTTAGCCTACTTTTATCCTCAAGTCCAGGTTAGGTTAAGTCGAACAAGTTTGTTAGATTTAATAATCTAGTTCAATTTAACCTAACCTCCTAACCTGGACTTAGAGTAAAAGTACCCAGTATATATTCTTTTAAAGTATATATATATCTACCTAGCAAATGCTTGGCCTTTCAGAATGCAGTATAAAATTTTTTTTCAAAAGATTATGCCTAATTTCCTTTATTTCATATTATTTTGTCTTTGTAATTTAAATATCTTAAAAAAATTTTATTTTAATTTTTATTTTTAATCCCTTTTTTTAGCTCTGAAATAGCTATAAAATTTCATACTATTCCCCTGTCACTGATACAGCAACCTGGTTATGCAAAGCCAAATGATAATGAACCATTAAAGTTGTACAATGTGTTGTTAAAAAATTGATTTCAGACCATTTCATCTTATTTTTTATATAAGAAAAAAAAAATGCTCCTGTGCACTTTAGAATTACCCTGCTTTGTACACTAAAAACACCAAACACTCTTAAAAATTTAATTAACAAAGATATAACTACAATGAATTTACATTTGACTGTGATTCTCTTGTCAAATTTAAAAAGGGGCTAGATAGATATATGGATGGTTTGGGTATTATATAGAATAATCTGACTAAGCCAAATTGGCGGGTATATATGAATTTTTGGATCAACAGATCAACCTATGACTAAGCCTAACGGCAGTTTTTGTAGTGGGTGATGGTTAATTGAATATTGCATGTGTAATGGGGCTTAGTTTTTCTTTTATCTATGCATGACTATGCATGAATGAACTGATAACTGGGATGGGATAGACCTAGTCTTTCGTGCATGTATTAGTATTGTTATTATTTGTTTGGACTGGGACAGTCTCGATAGGCCCTTGTGGCTTCTAACTGTCTCTATTTTCCTATGTTCCTATGTTCCTACAACACATTGTATGATTTCATTGATGTATTGTCCTCTGGCTGTGCATTTCCTTGTTGCTGCATCAGCATTGGAGTGAAATTAAAAAAAATTTATTGCTATTTTGGAGTTTTTTTTTTTTTTTTTATGAAACTATAAAGACAAAATATGAAATAAGGGAAACTGAAATTTTTTTTTTAATATAAATATTAATATTTTTGCATAAAATTAATAGTAAAACGTTGGATCTTTTAAAGTATATATCTGCCCAAGCTGATTGTAACAAAATTTTCATTATTTGTAGAACATTACCCCCCCAAAAAACAAAATATTTAAAAGCTGAGAAACAAAAGGGAAATATTGAGTTTTGAAAATCAAAAAAAAGTAGGAAAAATTCCTAAAATGTAGCAAATGTGGGAAGAGTATGTTTTATAAATCTCAAATATGGTTCATATGTTTTTTTTTTTCCATTCATTATTTCCTAACAAAATAGACTTAACCAAAACTTGACTTAAAAGGTAAATGTAGGCCTAACAGCCAGCAAATATATATATATTAAAATAAGTTTATTGGAACAAAAAATTTGCAAAATAAAAATAAAAAGTTGGCTATAAAAAAACCTGCCATGTGTTCCAGAATTAAAAAAAAATACAGGACAAACAAATAATTGACTATAAAAAATAACCTGGTGTAGATATAATTAAAAAGAACCAATATGTTTGTGCTGTAAGAGATTGTTCCCTACATTAGCTACATGACCTTTCAAGTCCAGGTAAGGTTTAGTTGAATTAGTTTGATAGATTAACAAACTAGTTTGTTAGGCTTAACCTGGTGAATGCCAGCTCTCTCAGCATGTAATGCAAAAAAAATAAAAAATTTACTATAATGTACCTAATTTACTTTATTTCATATTTCATCTTCAAATTTACAATATATTAAAAAAAAATATATATATATACTCAGTTGAACTTTTTTCTGTAGCTCAGAAATGCTATAAATGCTATAATCCAACATTGATGCAGTAGTAACCTGATATTGCACAGCTATAGGATATGTCATTGAAGTCATACAATATATTGTAAAATTATTGTATTAATTAATCTGTTAATTAAATTTTTAAGAATTTTTGATACTCTTAATTTACAAAATTGTTTTCTGCACTTCAATTTACCCTTTAAAAAAAACCTGATTCCAAATCTTTTCATCTTTGTAGTTTCAATATATTGAAAAAAAAAAAATGCTCAGTTGAACCTTCACTCACCTTATTATTAAATATTTTAAGAGGTACAAGTTGATTACATTTTTAATGTACAGGCTTAAAATGAAGCTGAAATATAGCATATATATATATATATATATATATATATATATATATATATATATATATATATATATATATATATATATATATATATATATATATATATATATATATATATATATATATATATATATATATATGAATTTTATCAGCTGAGCTTTTGAAAATTGATACTGAATCCATATTGTATCATCTTTTAATGACAGTATCCAATATATCAAGACAATTATCACTCATTACATGGCATTTATCTATAATTTTTGGGTAATGATAAATTTTTCTGATTCCATTGGATTTCGACCATAATCATTAAACGCTTCATTAATTTATTTTATCATTTAATGAAGAGTTTAATGATTATGAGGTCAAAATCCAAGTGAAATCAGAAACGAAAATAAAAATTGGGGTCTTTAACTTCTAAAGGGGGTTGAGAAAAGAGATGAAAAATACAAATAACTCAGTTTTTTACTCTAAAGCTAGATCCTTTAAATTAATGTCATTAGATGCGTCTCTTTTTGCAGATATCAAAAATATGTAAGTGCATTGTGTTATGTTGAACAACAACAAAATTATAAGCTTTCAATATGAAGGGGTGAGGGCAAATCCCCCATACTTTAACCTCCTATAATTTGAAAGAAAGGTATTGTTTGTAGGAAACTAAAATTTCAGAAAATGAGTTTGAAACATGGAATAACTCTAAATGCAAATTTTTATGAAAATGAGATATAGGGGTTAAATTTAACATTATTTTGTCATGATTTATCTTGGAGTGTCCCTTACTTTTTAGCTTTGGTGGTTTTTGACTTTTCACTCAGCTTTCTTTTCCTTGATTTTGTTGTATTCTCTATCTTATTTCCCAAAAATTTCATTTTCATTTCATTGCTACATTTTATACAATCCAGTGTGTTTTTCACCTTTGCAAATTGCTCTTTTCCTTTTACATTCTTCACTTTCTATCAGGGCTAGGGAGCTGTGGAGTAGAAAGATTTTGGCAGAGATGGAGCTGGACCAGACCCATTTCTAGGATTATGGGTGGAGCTGGAGCCCAAAAAAGGAAGCAGCTCCAGCTCCGAATCTATTCTGCAAATATTTTGCTTTGCCAAGTTGAAAAAGATGGTTATCTGTGGATTGAAAGTAAGAACTAAGACATCTAATTTAAAATGCCATTTGCAAAGGCAGCATCTTGAAATCTTTAAAATTGTAGAAGAGGAGGAAGAAAACTAAAGTAAGGTTATACTAGTTTCCCAAAACAATTCATATATACAACCTTCTATTTCAAGATTTATAACAAGTCAAAAGGTGACAATATCAATGACAGCTGAAAAATTTAAAACACATTATCCAAATGGTTGTAAATGAAGGAGTACCATAAAGTTTTCTTCTGCATTTTCTGGATTAAATGGAGAATTAGCCAAAAAAGTTAGGTGTTTGTATGGAAAGGCATGATGTTAGAAAAATGGTGATAAGTGAAGCTGAAAGGCAGAAAAAGTGCTGAAACAAGTGCTCCATGGGAAATTTTTTTCTTCTGAAAATGGATGCCTATACTAGAAAGAATGAATAATTTTTCATTAAATGTCCAATTAACCATCTCAAATAATGAAACAACAACATGCTTTAGCTCTTCAACTTACATCAGAATTTATAAGAAATCTAGTTGAGAAAGTTCTCAGAGTCTGAACTTACTAAAGAGCAAGTTTTAGCAGTTGTAATGGATAATACATCCAACATGATAAGTGCAATAGATAAACTCAATGTAGACCCCTCTGAAATAGATAATACGAATTTAGATTGTGAATCCGAAATTTGTATCACTGACCCAGAAAATTGTGAAGGTTGTTTAGAAATGGAATTAAATTAAGATGTGGAATCTTCTTTCACTTCTGTAAAAATAGAACACATGCGATGTGATATACATACTTTATAGCTTGCTATCAGAGGTGGTTTTAAAGGGCAACCATGTCCATACTCTTATAACTAATATACATCAAATTGCTGTGACTGCAAAAGCAAAATTGAAGCTATATTAAAATGTAAAGGAGGAATAATTGCTATCTTAGACAATGAAACTAGATGGGGAGGTACTTACCTAATAATTAAGTTGCTTTTAGAACTAAAGAGTGCATTGACATTGCTCATTTAGATATAACAATGACTAATTTTTAATGATGTAAAGTAGAAAGGCTTGAGCTGAAACAAATTTCATCATCTCCCCAGCCCTGCTTTCTGTAACATTAAACATAGAATGTACTGGGATTTCTTTTCTTCCAGGCATATTCCACATATATTTACTTTTCCAGACTAGCAGTCCAGAACCAGAGTGAATACAAGTTTTGAATGCAAGTTATTTAAAATTGTAATTAAAATTTTTTTAATTATTTTTCTAAATAAATAGCAATTTACTACATTTCCTTTCATAAAGAAAAGGTAAGAGATTAATAAATCACTGTTTATGAAAATAAGATATACAAAATTGCAAGAAAAAAAATTGTTTTTGCAGAATAAAAAGTGTTAAAAAAAACCTTTTTTTTTACATCTCTACCCACATTTCAAGACTGTCAATCTCAATTTACTTTACAATAGGCATGTTGAGGTCCTTCTGGTATAGCTGGATATGGTTTCAGAAGCCCAAAAATGGTCTCATATACTTTTGTCTGTACAATTCAAAAATGAGGTCTATTTTACTCCAAAAAAATAGTTTGATTGCATTTTTTTATATATATTTGGAAAAACTGCAAAATCAAAGTTGAAGGACCTAACTTTGATGCCTAACAACCTTCAAACTTCAAACTCAACAGTTTCCAAGGATTTCTTTGTGATTTACAGATATATAGTGATTATTAGTTTAAAAGCACAAGTTTCTATTACTATCCATTTTTATGATAGAAGGTTTTAGAAAAACCCAAAAGTGGTCTATGTTTGAAGCTCGGAATGAACTTGATCACAGTTAAATACTTTCTTGTAATGAATATCTTTGGAAAGAGCAAAGAAAACTATTATTGAGAAAAAAATATCTTTGTGGTGTCTTCTCCCTTTCCCCAAAAATCGGCACCCCAAAAACATGGTAATATATTTTGATGAAAGTTTGGGCCTTTGCATTGTTTTAGGATTTTTATGGCCCCTCCAGTGTTATTTTATCAGCTAGAGTAAATGTTAGGCAAACTATTTAAAGGAAGGAAAGTGTGTACTGTATTCCTAAACTTAAAATCATCAATTTTTAATCAGCAGTGTTACAAGTACCATATATTATTGGTTCATATTAATTTCTAACTGACATCCTATGTTGATCCATGCTGCTTTATGCACAACCAGTTCCAAGATTTGTGATATATATATATGAAATTGGTTACTTATCGCCTAGGGGCCACGCCTAATAGCCACCCACCCATTTCCTGTTAGGTATGTAGATGGCATCATGCTAGATTCAAATTACATATGATCATGTATTTTTTTTATGATTGACATGTTTAATACTGCATTTTGATGAAATGCACCATTTAGGTCTAAGTTGACAAAACATAGAGAGGTCAATATTTTCTGTAGGGTATTTCTTATGAAACCACACATAAACCTCTTTCATATTGCATAGCAGCAGTTATTTGTTTTTTTATATTTGACTCCAATATATTCATATTTTATCTTTATTGCCTGGACACATTCTGCTGTACTCTTCATCTGAATAGAAACTGTAGACAAGGTCTTTGGTTGTTGTATCACTTCTTCGCAGGCATTGCAAGAACCCCTTCTTTCTGGTGTAAATTCTTGGCTGTTCTCATTCTTTTTTTTTCTGAAACTACAAATTGTCATTATCTTAGGAACACTTAAACTCTTTTTGGGAATAGTGTAAGGATTTGTATCTTTTCTGCCTGAATATAACATCTTCATGTTCGTGAACCATAACAATTTTTCCATTAAAATTAATGTAAATACAGTTAATCCGTTTCAGCCTGAGAAATACACAACCTTAAATAACAACAAATAACACTAAATGTCAAAGACATGAGTATTATTCTCATGTTTGGTAATAATTTCCTTCTTTACTTCAATAGTAATATGTTTAGGCTTCTAACTGCTACTATCACTAACACTTTTTCTCTTAGGTGGCATTATGGGAGCTAAAATACTGTAACACAAAAAAGGGGAAAAAGGAAAAGTTTTTGAACACAGCACTCTCACAATCAATGTTTTCATCGAGCATCCCAACCATTACTGAGCACAAGGTTTCATAGTTTGTGAACTAATTTGTTCGTGATGTGGGGTGCTCGTGAACTAAGGTTCTACTGTATCTACTTCCATCAATTTTTCCATCTTAATTACTTTCATCCATTAATATAGCCCCAAATATGCCAATTTAAACAATTTTTAAAAAAAAAAATTTAACAAAATTAACAATGAAAATTTATTTTTAGAAAAGTATAAAATACAAAAATTGTACCTCACAATATGCTTAACATCACAGTATCTGAAAATTTCTCCTAGGATTGACCTGCGCTTAGATATCAAAGTTTCAAATAACCCCTATAAATGTCAAAAACTATATGCAAAAATGGACACCCTATTAAAATCAATTTGAATTTAAAAAAATTAAAGTAATTTTGAACTGTCAGTAGATGGTATCAACATCATGCAAAATATAAATAAATTTGAAGATGGGTCGGCAACCATTTCTCTTTTTTTTTTTTTTTTTTGTACCACTTCATATGGATTGACTTATAAATATATATAATAAGTTAAACTTGCTTCTATTATTTCAGAAGCAAAATAGCATTTCTTTAAGAGTGGTTGGGTGCGAATGCATCTGTGGTTTTAGAAATTTCCATTAACTGCTGTTGCAATTGCAGTTGAAGTGCGGTTATCATTTTAAAAAATTGCGGTTGCGAAGCTTCTCTCCATCATATATATATATATATATATATATATATATATATATATATATATATATATATATATATATATATATATATATATATATATATATATATATATATATATATATATATATATATATATATATATATTAAATGGAAAATAATTTTAAATATTTTCATGAAATTGTTGTTGAAAAAAAAAAAATATATGGATATTTAGAAACTTCTAAGGTATTTTTATTTCTAGGATTATTTATTTAAAATACTTTATATTATTTAGGACTATGTATGCCCTCGATGCAACAGTGGATTTATTGAAATCCTCGAGGCAACTCAGGACAGTGATAGTGACAGCTCAACAGACATTATGGATTTAGAATTATTAGAAAATGTCCCTGGTATTCATTTAAATCAAGGAAATTTAGAAAATTCTAGTGGATCAGGATCTACAGCATCAGGTTCATCAAGTGGTCCAAGGAGGAGACATATTCTAAATCCAAGACATGGAAGACGAAGGTATGAATTAGTTTTTGAATAGTTTAAGAATATTAATTAGTGATAAGTAGAAATTCTGTATTGACATCAAATTTCAGAACTTGTGCATCCGAGAATGTTGTCATTGTGAGCTGTAGTACTGTGACTAAATTTGATTTTTATCCAGAATTATTAGCAGATACCATGTGAAATTTCATATAACTTTCATCTAAGAAATGAATTTAAAATTAATATCTTTTTAATGGTAATTGTTTGTTATTGTTTTTTCATAAATTAGATAAACACATGAATACATATATTTATTTATTAATATCTTTCAAGTGTAATTTCCACTTTTGAGTGTATTTTTATATTTATCAAATAAGGTATTTTAGTAATAAAAAATTTATTAACTATTTTGCAAATACTACAAATAATTCATAAATTATTAAATAAATAAATTTTTTTACATCTTTGTATGCTGACTTCAAACACCTTTGTGAAAACTGAAAATGGAAAAAAAAATTTTTTTAAAAACTATATAGACTGATAATTTCATATGTAGTAATTCATGTAGTATGAAATTTTAAGGTATTCATTTTTTGTAGTGATTGAATAATTAATGCTGTTTGTATTCTGTTAAGAATTTAAAATTGATTTCAGCATTCCCTACAGATTAGGCCATGACCATAGACAACAAGCTCTTGCTCCAATACTTCAAGAAGTAATAATGCAGATAACGTCATCTATATTAGGGCCAGGTGTTGGAGTAGAACCGGGAATTTTTGCAGATGGAGTAGAACTGCCAGCATTTCCAATGCTACTTACTCCAGGTCTTGCTTCAAACCCTGGTGATTATGCTTGGGGTCGGGGTGGCCTGGATGCCATTATTACTCAGTTGATGAATCAGTTAGACGGTACAGGCCCTCCACCATTGCCGCAAGAAAAGATCAATCAAATTCCAACAGTCAAAATTACCCAAGAGCAATGCGGTTTGTTATTTTATCTTTTTAAAACTGAAAAATGTTATTGAAACAACAGTTAAACAACAGAAAATATTCTTGTTTATTCGTTCTGCCTGTGAATCATACTGATTCGCAAGTTCTGCATTTTACTGTCATGTAGTTGATTTTAATTGTTAGTTTCTTTTTGTTTAAAGATAAAAGCTTACAATGCACTGTGTGTATGGAAGACTTTAACCTTGATGAACTCGTGAGGAAATTGAATTGTGAACATTGTTACCATGAAGATTGTATAATCCCTTGGTTACAACTCGTAAGTTGTTGTTTTTCTTTTTTCTTTTTTAAACCATTAATTTTTAACATTCTATGTGAATTTTCTTTTGTATTTTTATTTATCATACCCCGTTGCCTACAACTTTACTTTCTACATGGTCAATTCAGTTTTTTTTTTTTTTGTAAAGAATGCATTTAGTTTTTAAATATTTCAAGTTTTTTGAGGTTAGGAAAACTTCTGTCATTTTCATACTAAAAGTAATTATATTTGCTAATCGATTTGCCTGATGAAAAACCTTTATATATATATATATATATATATATATATATATATATATATATATATATATATATATATATATATATATATATATATATATATATATATATATATATATATATATATATATATATATATATATATATATATATATATATATATATATATATATATATATATATATATATATATATATATGATGGGAGAGTAGTAATAGTACAACTCAAAAAGTTAACTTTATCAGAGAATGAAAAAACTTTGACATAAGCTTAGAAAATTGTTAAATCAGTTGATATACAAGTTTTGACTTTCTGTCCTTCTGACCTCCTTTAAGACATCTCTTTGACAATACAGTATTTATGGTTATCTTCTTTTCCCACAAAAAAAAGAAGAAGAAAAAGGACTTTGACTTTTAATTGTAATTGCTCATCAAAGATATAGGTTTACATAAATAAGTTTTGATATTTTGCATGTCTTGATATGTACAGTTGTGAAGTTGAATGTTTTGAATTTTAGTAGTTAAAATACAGTGATATGATGATCTGTTTGTCATCAGTATTAACTTGACCAATTTGATATTTAATTTGATACAGTTAAGAACTTATGGTTAAAAGTTTCACCGTTAATTATAAACTGTATTGAAAATACCAAATATCAAATTTAAAATTTAAGATTCGTTTTAAAATGTAAAGAAAATTTATATGACTGAATATGGAATTAAAATTTAGATAGTTATAGTGTGAAATTATTGGTGAGATTAATTGATTTTATGCTTATTTCCTAAACTAATTTCCATTTGTCAAAGTCAAAAATGTTAGAGAGGGAATTAGAATTCTAAAAATTATATTAAATTATATTAAGGGATGATTTCTTTTGTTTTAGGACAATGAGTTTACATTTTTTTCATCTCGGTTGTAAATCTTCTAATACTGTATTTTGAATTTATATTTTTGTTCCTTTTTAAATTTAACTGTTTGAATAAAATAATGATCATTGAAAATAATAAAATAAAATAAAATAAAATTTTAACAAACGTGATAG